>CATIWJ010133631.1:0-41472 GCA_949640765.1 Croton laevigatus | reverse complement strand
CTCAATGTTTCAATTGATCATCACAATATTTGATCATTTTTAATGAAATACTTGGTTAATTAATTAAAATAACAAGTTTCGTCAAGTGTTAATACGTATCACATGTTAATAATTTACGCTTAATGAACTTCATATACTAGTAAATCTAGCCACAACTGTGAAAGTTGTGGCCAAGTGTTTGCAAAACCTGGCCACAACTTTAAAAGTTGTGACCAAGTTGTTGAACAAATATGGCCACAACTGTTAAAGTTGTCCATACCATAGATACCAAAGTTGGCGGGAATCAGGTTTCATTTTCAATTGCCTTCTTTCTTTCCCTTCATCCTTCCCGCCAGCTGTCATACTTGTATTTCACCTCTTTTTTTTTTAATAGGAGGACAAATTAAATCATGACACCTCATTCCCTAAATTAACAACAATTGGAGGGAAGAATAAGAAGTAAAAATGTGGGAATAACAGCCCACAGCCCACGTGGCAAGTTGGGAGAAAAAGTGGGAAATATTGTTAAATTTTTATTGAGTTAGTAGATGTATTTTTTTAAGTATTTTATTCAGATAGTGGGTGTTGTCAAATCATGTTTTTTGGTGAAGTATTTTTTAATTGTATTGTAATTATTAGAAGAATAAGAGTATTTTGGGATAAAAGTAGAGAAAATATATTTTTTCTTAATCCACGTGTAAAAGGAATATTTGCTATATAAATAAAACGGAGGGAGTAATTTTTGTTCTTTTGATAAATAGTAAGGTCTGTAATTAACTAAGTCGAGCCCTTTTCCTTATATAATTGCCAATTAGGGTGAGGTCTGATTGATCATCCTATATTCTTTAGAAATGGCAGGATGTTGAGGTATTGAGTTCGATTTTTGCCATTCACGCTATTAGCACCAATTTAGTGCTCAAAGAAAGATTAACCCTGATGTGTAGCATATACTCTTACTCAGTCCATTAGTAGTCTTCTTTATATTATAATTGGTTCACTATAGTAAGAGAATACTACTCCAATCCAATTAAAAAAAGTTTAGTGAAAAGACAAAAGAAAATAAATAAAAATAAAACTCATTTTGTATATCGACTAACAAATCAATTACAAATATTGCAATTATTATAAGCATTCTCCATATTTGAAACCCCAAAAGGTGTGCTTGCCCTATGACCAAGGCATGGAGAGGTCAACCTTCAGCCGTGAGCATGGGGAGGTCACCCTTTCCCATGGTCAAGGTCACCAGTGACCAAGGCTAGGGAGAGGTCATGCTATCCGCTTTCAACTTAATAAGGGATGCATGATGGATCTAAAAAATATAAGGGCCTTTTAGACCCCTATATTTTCAGGCCCAATGGGCTAAGGGTCTTCAAAACCTTACTGATATAGTGCCTCCTTAAATTCATTATATAAAGCCTTCATTGGTCACTTGGGATCCTAAATCACTTTTCAAACTTTCATTAGTGAGGTGAAAGTGGACGAATGAATAGTTTGATCTTCAGGTCATTCGGCAATTATGAGTACAGAGGATAGTAACGGCCTCTAAGAGGATCAAAATCAAGCAACCCCCTCCTGCAACGCATTTTCCTCCACCACCTCCTGGAGCGCAAGACTTGCAACCTCCAGGGACCACAATACCTACGTACGTGCTACCATTACACTTCTTGAATTCCCCGCCCTAGAGGACCCCCATTTCCTTTAAGAGTGGAAACATCTTCTTCTTTTTACCAATAGCCTTAACGTGGGACTTCCACACAAAGTACTACAACCTCAACAGTTGCTACTACTGTCACCCCATTTCTTCCACAAGATCATTTGTTCAATCTACTTAGATAATTTCTACAATAGAACCCCCACCTCGCTACTCCTCTAATCTCTATCCCAAGACAAAGGGCATCACTCCATCCTCTATCAGCAACTAAAATGGAGAGGGGAGGCAATATGCGGATGGAAAATCGAACCATTAAAAGAGAAATTCAAGCTTAAGAGTAAGGAGAGAATGGAAAGGAGAAGGATAAGGGAGAAGGTAGGGGCATGGTGATGGAGATGATAATTAGGATGAAAGAAGAGATCGTGAAAGAAAGGGTCGCTCTAATAGCAGGTGAACTTTAGTTCGGGGTACTCGGACCAATAAGTGGCAAACCCCTAATGATGATGATAATGATGACCCCAAAGTTGATACTTGGACACCTGGAATAGAGAGGTGGAGAGATGAGGATTATGGGTATAACCTGGAACCTTATTGGGGATAGTATGAGAGAAAGTCTAAGTAGAGCAGTGTGTCTGAAATATTCAAAGGGATGATGAATCTGAAGAAACATTTTAAACTACTTCTCTTTTTTGCTTAGTGTAAAAACAGGCAAAGGGAATCTAAGGAGTTATGTGAGGAACTATCATGATTTCATATTGGCAAGAGGGGCCACTAATGCCCTTATATGCAAACACTTTCTAGAAACTTTATCTGATGATGCTGGTAAATAGTTATTGTCCATTTGGCAACTAAGAGAGAGGGTAAATTAGTTAGTTTATAAAAAATTTGGTTAAGATGGAATTTGGTGGATGATGGAAAATTGAAAGATAAGAAGGTTTATAGTGGTTCGGCTATAATCTCAAGCATACACCCACTTATTTAATTCTCACAAGAATTGGGTTCCACTAATCTCTCAAAGATTTTAAGAAATTTTCTTAGCTAACCTCAAGCTTAGTATTTTAATGACTAACACTTAAACCTTACAACAACAACAATTCTAGAGTTTAAAGCTCACTCTAAACTTTACAACAACTCATTAAGTTGAGTTTAATGCTCACTCAACAAATAACACAAATTGAATTAAATACAAGAAATGATTGAAGATAAAAGAATAAGAGATTATTGTGAAAATTGATTGCTCTTATGAATGCACAGGTTATTCAACTTCATAATGGCTTTAGGAAGGGGTATTTATACCTATCTTGAATAAACTAGTCATTGCTCCCTTGAAAATGAAGTCTTTCTAAAACAACACTAGTGTCTCATGCGAGATGCCTATCTCATGCAAGACTAGACACAAACTTCTCCAACAGATATGTAGCGGATACCTGTTAATATCCGTGTTCATTAAATGCACTAGCCGTTGTAACAGATAACTACTGCAGTCTCATGCAAGATGTGATCATTATACTTTTGCAACTGCCAAGCCTAGCTTTTCCATAGTGCGTGAGATGATAAATCCTAAAATCTTCTAGACTAGTATTGGCATGAGTTGGCATGCGAGACCGAGGGTCGCGTATGAGACTTAATTGCTGTATTTCTTCTGGACTAGTCTTGAAATGAGTTCGTATGTAAAATAGAAGGTCGCGTGCAAGACTCAATTGCTGAATTTCTTCTTGACTATACTTAGCATAGGTTCTCGAGCTAGACATCTTGTCTCGTGCAAAATAGTAGTGCTGATTTTGGACTTCAATTTTCTTGCAAATCTATTTATTCATCTTCATTTTGTTTGGCTTATACAAACATTAGTAGAATATAATATCAAGTGAGTTTGTCATATATTCAAAATCGAGGGATTTTGGCATTTTATGCATAATAATCTCTCTTTTTTTATTTTTTGACAAATTACTTGAGTTGTGTCATTAATAAAATAATAGTGCAAGTGTTTTAGCGATAATGCATGATCATTTGTTATGAATTATATTAATTTCATTTGAAATATTTCAAGTCCATTGTTTAATTTGCTTAAGTTACTTGATTACAGGGCCGGTCCTAATAATTTTTAGGCCCGGGGCGAAATAAAAAAATGGGCCCCTAATGTACAAAAAATTTTAAGAACGTATGTAATAATAATTTTTTATTAGAAATCTCTTTATTAAATTAAGTAAATAAAAATTCATTACATCCTAAAAAATCATTAAAATTATAGTTCAAGGTAAAAATGCTTATTTGGAGCTTTTTGAGGTTAGGTTTCTATTGGAAATTTGTTGTGAATGATTTAGTTGACTAATCAAGAAAACTCAACATTAACCACTAATAATAACGAACTCAAGATTGTGTTAAGAACTCAAGATTGTGTTAAGCTAGACGTGACTTCTGAGGAACTTGCATTAAAATAATAGAGTACAAAGTTTATAATCAAGTAGTTCTTATTTTGATCAACAGATGGAAATCTTAGCCATGTAACCAAAGGTGCATGACACAAATATATATATATATATACACACACACAGATGTTTCTTAACTTCCAGTATTTGATATGCACCATAAATTTTTTTGATTTGATTTGCAACATAAATTTTTTAAAGTTTATTTGAAAAATCAACTAAAAATCTTAAGAACTGACATTCAAATTAATTACTCAAATAACACTTAGCATGAAAATGAAAATGTAATTACTCATCATAACCCTCTAATAGAACCTTATGCAACTGAACTCTAAACAAAGTAATACAACAAATAATCAATAAGCTTACATTGAACAAAGATGTAAAGCATAATAAATTACAGGACCAAATTGGTCAAAGAAAGGCTCATACAAGACCAAAATAAAATAGAGAAGTCAATAAAAGTAAAGCAATTAATTTTCCCTTTTCACAAATAGAAAATGAAAAAGCTAATGAGGAACTATTGAACAATTTGAAAAATTAGCACAAAGGAATCAGACTTCAATTTTCTCACCAACCAAATAGAAAAAACATGAATTAACATACTTTTAGGAAAAGGGAAAAGCCCATTAAACTATAAACAAAAGAGTATATAAAGTCAAACAAGACGCACATTTAAATTATAAGTACAAGCAAATGAAAAGAGAAAATCGAAATTACATTGCGATGACAAACAACATAAGAGAAAGAATACAACGATTTAAAGAAACCTAAACTGATTTAAGTTAAACAATAAAAGAACTAACAATAATCAACAAAGCAAAGAGATAATCTGGACATACCTAATAATGTGGAGAGAGAGAGAGAGATTTTATAGTTTTAGAGATTGAAATCTGCAGGACCCTAGGGTTTTGAGCTGTGAAGAGAGTGCTCCACTACATCGTTTAGAGCTGTTGTGTTCTTTTTTTTTTTTTAAACGAAAAAGTTGTTCTGTTCTCTTTGTATCCAAGGCAGGTCGTCTCATAAAAAATTGGGCCCTAAATTTTTAAGCTCCAGATGAACTTTTACATATTTTTTTTTAACAAAACTTTTACTTAGTCATATATTCTTTTATATAATTATTTTGGCTAGTGTTATGACCTCTGTTAAGAGAGAAAAAAAAAAGAAAAAGACATTATGACATGTTTAAATATTGACTATTCCACTATAATCAATTATCTAAAAACATTACTTTTATGAATGTGGGCCCTTCCTTTCTACATTGTTTGTTGTTGAAAAAGACACTACTTCAACTTTTCCGTAATCGTGTGAGTATATCTTTGTTAAAAAAAACCTTTTCCGTAATCACACTCTCAAAATATGGGCCCTTGCTTTCTATGTTTCACAGACCTTAAATTAGGGGCCCTGGGCGTGCGCACCGTTTGCCCCTCCCAAGGGCCGGGCCTGCTTGATTACTTCATTACTCCCCTAAATTTATACATTGGTTTCAAGGTTTAAATTCTTTTTGATTTTGAATTTAAAGCCACAACTCATATTTTTCTCCCTTTCTAGTAAAAATGTCAAAAGTAGATAGAAATTTGAGGAAATTTAAAGTTTCATTTAAAAAAAATGGAGTATAAAGCAAACTGAAAATTAAACTTAAAAGAAATATAAAAATAATGACTAAAAATAGAAAAATAATTCAAAATAATTTAAAAACAATCTTCAATCTTCTTCTGGATCGCGAATGACTAATGCCCGGGTTGAAGAAGGTTCTCCTCTTGGATGAATTTCAAATTGATCATCATTAGAGGAATCACCATTTTGGGAGGAGGTAGAAAAGGAAGAAGTGCAAGAAATTCCAAGTGCCTCATTAGTCTTCCTAAGCTACTTTAAAGTTTTGGATTGATTTTTAAGCACTTGATCAATTTTGTCCGAAGATTGAGATTGCTAGGAGGAAGAAGTACTTGGCCTTTTTAAGGCTCTTCTAGATGGAGAGGGAGGTGTTCTTGGAGCGATTGAAGGCTTATTATCAAAGAAAGCATAGGTGCCAGTCTTGATGATTTTTGCACCATAAATGAGGTAGTTTATTATGAACTTCTTATTGTAACGAATTTCTTCACCTATATCAAAATTACATTGACATTAACTTTCATGGATGTTTACAGTGTGAGCAGCTGGATATGAGAGAATGGCTGAAATTGTGGGATGTTTGGAAGCCGAATTCTAAATTTTAAAGAAATGGTCCATAAGTATGGCTACTCTACAATATAAGGTTTGAGTTACTGTACAGTGGAGGAGAAGGATGTCTTTTTGTGAAACTTTATTTGGTTTTTCCTAAAAAGAATGGTGTTGCCTATGATTTAGTGAAGGAACCAATAGGTAAAGATCTAAAAGATGTTGCCTTTCAATGTTTTGGGTCGTAAACTTGGTTAACCGATATTGATTGCCAAGTGGAAGTTATTTAATCTAAGGTAAGATTTCTATAACCGGTTAAAGGACCGATAGAAAATTGGAGTATTTTGACTACCCTTGCCCTAAAAAGATTATAGGTTACCCTAAAGATTTTGAAAGAGATTGAGGCTATTTAGTAGGTGAGATAATTTTTAGATTGAGGCTATTTAGTAGTTGGGATAATCTTTCTCATCTCTCTCATAGGTGCATTGAAAGGAAGAGAGGATTTCGTATGTGAGGGATTTGTAACCCTTACAAATGATGTTGGAAAGGTAAAGAATAGAAGAGTTTATGAGAAGTTCATTTAACTCGTCTTTGATATTGAGAGTAGTAAAGGTATCTTCATCAATGGACCTTATGCTGAAAAATTTCTTTTAATTTGGTCCTTGAAGCACTTATATTGGTTTGCGATTAAGGTATTTGGGGCTTGATTAGGGAGAACTCTTGGTAAGGGAGAGGATTAGAGGAAGATTTGGTTTTTTTCATCTTGGCATCTTGGCAGAGATTTGAAGAAGAAGATGAAGAATTGAGAATTTTTTTTAGTTGGAGCACTTGAGTTCTTTGGGAAGAGAAGATTTGAAAAGAGTAAGTGTTTTAAATGGTGAAGAATGTGTATTTATAGAGAAAAAAATTGTAAAACAACCGTTAGGAAAAATGTTTGAATTCCAAAATGAATTAAAGTCAAAAAACTACCTGTTGCAGACTTTCACTAAAGTCTAATACGAGACTCCTGTCTCGTGCGAGACCTTTTCCAAGTCTTCAACGACTAGTTCATTTATTATAGATTTTCGAAAAACATTAACATTAGTGTGCACTACATCAACAACAGCTATAAATTTGAAAAAGACCTCACGCGAGAACCACTGTCTCATGCAAGATGGTACCCAAACTTCATAAAATTTTAGCAATCAGATCTCGCGAGAGAGACAACGTCTCGTGCGCGAATAACACAAAAGTTTTGACAGTAAGAATTTTAAAAGGATAGAGTGCAAGAACTAAATGTTTGGTGCACGACTTACGAAAATCAAGTTTTGATAGAAAAAAAAAATTCAAAACACTTTGAGGGGATTTTTCAAGCAATTTAGTACAACAATTAAGCATTTGTCTTTTTAATGCATGATCATATAAGAAATGCTTGGAATACAAAAGACAGAGTTAAAGAGACATACCATCAATCATTTCAAGTCTTAGAATGATGAGATTTAACTTTTCTTTATTATGCGGTTTGGTGAAGATGTCCGCTAATTGGTTGTCTGTCTCCATAAATCTAATGCAATGTCACTATTTTAAACATGGTCTCTAATGAAATGATGTCTAATATCTATATGCTTAGTTCTAAAATGATTTATGAGATTCCTAGAAATATTTATAGCACTAGTACTATCACACTTAATGGAGATGTGGTCTTGTTCCATGTCAAAATTATGCAATTATTGCTTAATCTACAAGATTTGAGCACAACAAGCACTGGTGGCTACATATTCCACTTCAGCGGTAAAAAAGCCACTTATACTTTTTTTTTGCTAAACCAAGAGATTAAGCATTTACCTAGGAGATGACATGTTTCTGAGGTGCTATTTTTATCTAAAAGACTACCAGTATAATCCGCATCAGAATAACCAACTAGATCAATGCATGTATTTCTAGGATACCATAAGCCTAAATGTAAAGCGCCACAAAGATATTTTAAAATTCTTTTGACCATATGCAAATAAGATTCTTTAGGACATGCTTAAAAATGTGCACACAAACATACACTAAATATTATGTTAGGCCTAGAGGCGGTTAAATAAAAAAGGAAATCGATCATACCTCAATATAGCTTTTTATTAATAGTTATACCTGACTCATCTTTGTCAAGTTTGGTGGTGGTGCTCATCGAGGTCTTACTACTCTTGGAGCCTTTAATCCCAAACTTCTTGAGAAGTTCTTTAGTGTATTTTTCTTAGTTGATAAAGATGTCTTCTCTATTTTGCTTTATTTGAAGCCTAAGGAAGAATTTGAGTTTACTCATAAGGCTCATGTCAAATTTGCTTGTCATTTATTTACTAAAAGCTTCCCATAAAGAATGATTAGTGGTACTAAATATAATATCATCAATATAAATTTGCACAATAAGTAAGTCTGATTATGCTTATGGATAAAAAATGTGGTCTCAACTTTGCCTTTTTCAAAATCATTTTTAATAAGAATTAAGCATTTCATACCAAGCTTTTGGAGCTTGTTTTAAACCATAAAGTGCTTTATCTAGTTTAAAAACATGATTTGGAAATTGTTGATATTCAAAAACGGGTGATTGTTCAATATATATCTCTTTCTCGATAAAATCATTTAAAAATACACTTTTGACATCCATTTGATAGAGTTTAAAATTCATATGACATGTAAATGCAAGTAAAATTCAAATGATTTCCTATCCCGACTCCCATTTTACAAGAATAATCTAACGCACTTAGCTTTGACTAGCCCATACTTTGACCATCAATGCTCAATTATTTTTGAACTAGGGAGACAACTTCGAACTTACTATTGTAGGGATTCATTTTAATTTCGAATTTACATGGCATATGGAATCCATACATTCATGCATATATGCGTGTGTGTGTGTGTGTATATATATATATACTAAAGTCATATTCATCAGAGTCATAAACATTTAGTCCTGAGAAAACAACGTTAATACTATTGTTAATTTCTCTATTGACCATGTCTTGTATTTTAAAAATTATTATTTTATTTACATCCAGTATCATTGGATTTTTTTTAATTGTTTATTACACCAGAAATAAGTTATTATCTGTTTATCCAAATTCGGATCTCTTAAATCCCACCAGTCATCTTGTCCTCTTCTGTTTGGATTTGTAAAAGGTTCATAACTTTCAATCTTAACCATTTTAGTTTAGAATATCTTAAACCATTTATCTTCATTGCCTAATGTAGATTTGATCAATAGTTTTTTTTGTTTAAAAGAATTTATTAATCTTTTTTAAAACTGTTCCTAAATAATCCCACCAGTCATCTTGTCCTCTTCTGTTTGGATTTATAAAAGGTTCATAACTTTCAATCTTAACCATTTTAGTTTAAAATATCTTAAACCATTTATCTTCATTGCTTAATGTAGTTTTGATAAATAGTTTTTCTATTTAAAAGAATTTATTAATTCTTTTTAAAACTGTTCCTAAATAACTAAGATAATTAAATACTTGTTAATTAGGACAAACCTATGCTTTATCTTTCTGTGACACTCACCTTTTCGCCTTATGGGTACTTTTCTTTCCCTATCTGTTGGTACTATATATATATAAAGTAAAAGTGCGAAAAAATGTAAACGTGACATATCATGGACAAAAACCTAAAGCTAAGCCCTATATCTAATACAAACTTCAAGCTTTAGGCACCGTCCTCTCCTTGGGCTTTGTAGAACGCCAATTGGACTCCAATCATCATTTTATTACGAAGTCTTCAATTTTTATAAAAATCATATTCTAATAAAAATTAAAACTTTACAATAAATTAATAATCGCGTGCCGTATTTAAATTTACAACCCTTATAAAAAGCCTATAATATGCACCTTACAATAACATCCATCCATCCATTTACATAAGCACAAAAATAATATATACACAAATATCACGAAAATACGATATTTCTCAATTTTAAACTTTTAGCCAACACATTAGAGAAATCGTACAATTACATAATTATAAACGAACCTCATAGAGGATTTGGGTCAAACCCATTTGGTCAACAATTCACCAACTTATCGAATAAGTTGTTTATAATCATACTTACACTATTAAAATGTTTTTTTAATCAATTTCTCGATTACAAAATTATATGTAATTATTTAACGCTTAAAACATAAACATATAATCAATTACAATTCAAAAATTGTAGTAAACAATTTTATCATATAAAATCACCACAATGCATTTGTCGAAAAACAATTAATCACATAAATCAGTTTTAACCCTTTAAAACCTAATCCAATTTTATGGTTAATTAAACACCTAAAATCCTAATTTTAGGTCAACAATTTCGGCAACACAAATGCAAGCAATCAAACAAAATATTTTCGGTTTTAACCCTTAAAATGCTAATCAGATAAACTAGGCCCGATTCTAACCCTAAATATATAAAATCACATTTTATGAACCCTATAACAAATTGGATTAATAGAACCTAGCTCTGATACAATTATTGGGTTCTCTTAAGCAAAAAACACATCAAATATGCATATAAGGCAGCGGAAGCAATAAAACATTGAGAGAAACAACCCTAGAACAAATTTTGTTAACCTAATCAAATTAAGTGGAGTTTAGGGATATACCTTTGAAGCGTGCCTACACTTTGATTGCTGAAAGCCTCTCAACAGAATACTCTTTTTCAATCGGAATAACCCAGAGACTACTCTCCTCTTTTGTTCACACATAAGAGTTTGTAGGGGAGAACTAGGGTGTGTTTGCACCAGGAATAGAAGCTTATTCCACCTTGAGAAAATAGGTAAAGTTGAAAGAAAAGAGGAAGAACTTCACGTTTTGCTCCTTCAGAAAAATGAAACCCCTTTTTGTTTTTCCTTTACGAAAACCACCAAGCAAAAATATAAACAATCCTTCGTTATATTGCCCTCTCAAAACCGAAGCCCTTTTGTTTTGTACTCTATTTTTTGAAATTAGAATAGAAAGGAGAAGCACTGTCTTTTCATTTTCTTTTTAGTTTTTTTTAAATAAAAGAAAAAGAATAAATTTATAAGATTTTTGTTTTATATATCTTAATATACCAAAAATCTCTTTTCCTCTTATCACCATTCGAAAATGAAAATAGAATAGGAATAATAAGATAGTCCATTCAGTGTAAACTTCTAAAAAACAAACCAAATCTATTCCTAATCCTATTTTAAAAATTGGTAATTTCCTATTCAAAATAGGAAAAAGTAATATGCCTTTTAATTAATTAATTAAACACTTTAATTAATCAACCAATTGGACCTTATTTAACAATTAAATGGGCCTAATAGAAAAAGTTTCTAAGTCCAACCAAAAACCTTTTACGTGTGCAATCCAAAAGACCATTCAATATTGGCAATGAATCCAAATATCATTTGGGTTCATAAATTATAATTGGTCTCTAGCAAGACTTTATAATTATCCAAATTGAAACAAGTGTCATTCTTTATGAAATAACAAAGCTCAAGTGTCATTCTTTATGAAATAACAAAGCTTATAGCAATCTTAAATAACCCTTTGTCTTTACTGATATTAATTATTATTAACATAAGGTATATCTTTGGTCACCCTTATTTATTGCTAATTCATTTTATTGATTTTCTAATGATACTAACTAAAACAGATAGATGATAACACTTATCATCCTATCTAGGTACTCAGTCTCATAAATTAATTGGTCAATGATATCTTCTCTCTCATAAAAAGAGCGATAATTCCTTCACTTTACTCATATTTCTAAGCATAATTCATGGCATACCTAATCGTATCCATACTTGTCACTGTTTTACGAGTACATTAGGCATACGTCAAAGAATGAGTGAAATCATCTAAGAACTCATAGTAATTTCAAATCTAGAGATTCAAGTATAAGCATTGCATAAAAGATACTCATCTTCAAACTCACATGTAGTATTCTTATCAAGCGCATCGATCCAATACACTGTTTACCAACATGTATTATGTACCTCTAATTAATATCTCATATGCTATGATCCGTAAAATAAAATAATCTCATAAAGCACAAACTAGTCTTAATTTATTATCATTCCCTTGATAATAATCGACTAGGAATGTTTAGAATAGTAATCTTTCATTGCCTTAATATTTACTATCCAAATTACATATCTGATAACTAAAGTAGAAACACTTTTCATAAAAATTCATCAAATCAAACACATAGGAAATATATGTTAATGAATTAAATTCTCATAAATAAATTACATATTCAGGTATAGAGAGTTAGGGCTAGAACTTACACTAACACGTTCACCCACCGGCACATCAACGCTACTTGCCACCTCACCTGCCACCTCAACCCTATTGTTTAGTGACATGTGGCCATATGGCAGTGGCACATGGCAGCTGACTCCATCCCTTTCCAGCTAACTGTTGCTACGTGACCCAATGAGAAGCTGCCACGTGGCATTGACCATGCATAGCAAACCCAAATTCTATATGCCTTTCTCCTATTCCCGTCCAGTTTTCTTCTATTCTAGAGTATTCTAAAGAGTTCCAATTCTAGAGTATTCTCAATTTTTGCTTAAAGGCAAAGAAATAGCTCCCAGGCTCCCAAATAGGCTAAGCCTGCATCCCTATAAATAGGGGCCCTCTCTCACACACAATTCAAACACACATTGATAGAGAGTTTAAGCTAGAGAAACCATGAGAAAGCTCTAAAAAACACCCAGTTTCCTCCCAAGACATAGGCAATTTGAATTTTCTCTCTCCTCTAGCTTAAGATCTACTTTTGTAGGATTTCACACCCGCTTCTCAAGATTCAACTCAGATCAGGTCGAATCATCAGCTCCCCAGTATCGTGTTCTACACTAGGATTTTCAATTAATCTCTCCTCCCCCATCACCAAATAACACATTAATGTGTAAATAAATTTGGAACTACAATCCTTGTTGATCTCAAATCCAAATCAAGAATATAAATAGATCTGGTCTAAACCTTTAAAAACCTTCTTTTTTCTTATTTATTTGTAAAATTTGTATTCATGTTTATATATGGTTTAAAGTTAGTTTTTGCCCATGTTTATAACCAATTTACATAAAATTCCAGCATGAATTATTTAGTTTACAGTGGATTATCAATTCGTTTTTCCCCTTTTATGTTGTTTTTGTTAAATGTCTTCGTATAGAAACAACATCAAGTTGATCATGTAATTAGTATCTAATAGCATTGAGCCAACATTAGATCTAAGATCTAATCGATTTTTCTCACTTGATAATTGTTTCTTTTGTGTTTATTGCATTTAAATTGTGTTTATTTGCTTTTTATTCATGTTCATGCATTATTGCATTTTCCTCCTACTAATTCAATATCCTTTTCCCTCAAATTAATTCTTGTTCTTAATTATTTTTACCCCACATTTGAAAACATATTCTCCAAATTCACTTTGGGATAAGGGATTAATGCCTTTTTGTAATTAAATTTATTTTTATCTATTGGATTAACTGCAATCACTTTTAAGTTTTTTTTTAATTTTCCTTCTAGAAATAAATTAGGGTGGCAGCTCCTTCAAAATAATTTGTGTTTCACAAGTCCCTATTTTTCTAATAATTTTCAATTTCAATTTTGAACTCGTATCTATTGTTTGGCGACTTTGTTGGAAAGTAAATAATTTTTTTTTTCTAAATACTAGGGTTTTTATCATGTGGACTAACAATTAGATGTGGGTAAAAAAATTATTTTTCTTCTTTTTCTCAAAATTTTGGATTTTTCAAAAATAAAAAAAATTATTTTCTTCCCTCTTTTTCTATAGGTGCCGAATTTATTTATTTATTGAATGACTAATATACCCTTCACTTAATATTTGTAAAAATAGAAGTTGAAACACTTATTTTGGTATGAAGGGAATATTTTATAGCATTAATATCAGCTTTATCTTTGTCAAAAAAAATCAGCTTTATCGTTAAATTACAAGACAATTTAGTGTGTTTATAATAAATGGTGAACTTAAAAATAGGATGAAATTTGGAAGTCCTCGTTTAATTGTTGCAAAGCATAGGGACTTAAGAATCATTTCAATAAAGGTTGAGGACCTAAGTGTTAATTATGTAAGAAATTAGGGACTACTTGAGTGTATGTTTCCCTTATGGAGTATATGAAGTCCATTTTAGAGAGTCTGAACAGTAAAATGGAGAATTGCAGCTTGTGTAAGTTAGAAAATCCATACCAAACAAAACAAATAGATTTCTTAAGTTAGAAAATCCATACCAAACAAAACAAATAGATTTCTTAAGTGAAAAAAAGAAAGAAATATGTTGTTTTGGTTTTGGCAATAATGATATCACTTGAAACGTGAAAAAGAAAACTCAAAATTGGAATTAAATTCCCAGTTCCTTAGTTGATCTACTATACAAGCCTTACTTTCATAATTAGAGTTTGAGGGCCTCTCTAAACCCAATGCTGAAACTATTTTCAAGGTTCTTCCTGCCATGACCTGCAACATTACCTTTTTGCATCATAGCCACGAACTCATTGTAATCTATCAGCCCATCCTGCAAAATTCATATTCAACTATTTTCAACTACCAATTTTCCAAATGAACAACTATAACCGTAATCATGATCGAAAAATGAATTCACTTACATTGTCCTGATCAACTTCTCTTATCATTTCTTCCAAGCGAACATCCTCTATGCCGAACTCCTCACAAGCTTGTTGAAGCTCACTTGGAGTGATATACCCACTTCCATCCTTATCAAAATATGAAAATGCTGCAAAAAGATGATCCTCTCTCTCAATTTTGTTCAAATGCAGCGTTGCCGCTATAAACTCCCCATAATCAATTGTACCACTGTTGTCTATATCAGCCTGCAATAAAAAAGGACTCAATTTTACGACACATTTCTTCTATCCTTCAATGATTTGCATGCATTATCATTAACATTTCCAATTCTTTAATAGTTCAACCATGGAAAATGGGGAGCAGTAATTTTTCTTCTATCAGCATTACAAATTTACATTTTTTTAGCTAAAACCTGAAAAGAACAAACGAAGTTTGCGTATTGAAATTCTCAACTGTGCTACTCTCCCATTGCTTCCTCTCACCACAGATGCACAACTGTTCTTGGACTACCTCCGTTTCAATATACGAGAGAAATTTCTATTTTCATGAAGTATTTTGAAGAGTTTTAAGGTAAAAGGTACATTCCGTGACTGAGTGGTTAAAGTGAGAAACGAAATAAACTGAGGACGACCATAAAGAATTTTCTTAATCTTTAGAAAACGGAGGTAGCATAATTAATAACGCTAACGCAGCTCTTTTTTTTCCAAAGATCAAATATATTTAATATAAAGCTAATGCATCTCTATTTCTCTATTTTTAGGAAATGGAAGTGGTATAATTAATCTAACGTTATAGCAGCTATTTTTCAAAGATCAAATACTGGAGAACTGACTTTTCAACCATATTTGTCAAAGACAAAAATAACCAAACATGTCCAACAAATAGCCAGACATGTCCAAAATATGATTGCTTTCCAAATAACAGAAAACTAGAAACCATTTTCAGTAATGGATATTCGTTTCTGTCTAATACCATGTGTAACATAATATGAAGTTAAACTTGCAATTAAGATGTAAAGAATCCAAAATCTTAAAATGGAAAAAAAAGATAAAAACTATACTTTCTCTAATATGAAAATTATTGTTAAAAAAAAATACAAGTACATATTATGAGGGAAAGGGGCTGGCAGGGGGCATGCCTCCCTAGCCCCCTAGATATTCAACTAGAACTGCAAATTCATAGCCCCAAACCGGCTAACTAACCCAGCTTGCACCTAGTGTGCTGACCCACCAGCCACGCTTGGCGGCAAGCATTACTAGCCAAGCCCACGAAGCGAAAAAGGGAAGGAGGAGAAATAAAAAAAAAAAAATTTTGGTTTGGAGCCTTGTAAATATATATTAGCCAGCCCAAGCCAACGCTTGCAAATCGCATGCCTTCATTGTTGCAATTTTACTTTATGGTTTAGGTGTTTTATTTCATCATTAATGTATTTTTAAAGTAGGATAGCATGTTTCATGTTAGCTCGCTTTTACTCCATAGTAGATTCCTAGTCTATCTACTACAGTATTTTCAATGGTATTGCATGCATTTCAATTTTAAATTATTGTAACCTTTTTTTTTTGGATAGAAAATTATTCAACTATTTCAACATTGGATGTGTATTTCAATTTTATCTTCTATTGTCAATAATTTATGCCACTTTAACATTTTTTTAAGGGAAAAAAAAAAGGTTGCTAAATGCTTACATGAGAGTTTTTATGAGCACTCCACTGTGACATCTCTTACAAGTTCAGCCAATTTTCAAAACTTGATCAATTGGTAACTTTGGTCTTTTTCTTCACAAATTTATATAGTACTTGTCTCTAATCAGTTTTTTTTTTTTTTAAATGATCTCCAATCAGTTAAAATGTGTCAAAAATCAAAACAAATAATGTGAACCTTGAGCATGAAATGTTAACAGTCCGGGGATTTACATACACACACAGTAAGAAAACTCAGTTTTTCTGTTGTTGAATTTTGAAATATAGGGCCTGAAACTAGTCCAAGTATTCCAAAAAACTTAGTAATTGAATTATTAGTAGTTTCCCAGTTAACGTTGAAATGTCATTTGTGAGGGTTCACTCGATTGTTTTTAATTGCCACATTAGCTTAATTTGAACATCAATTGTACGGAAGTTAGAGTAGTTGTTATAAATAAAAGTAGGGCTGTTAAAAAAAAACCGTGAACTGAAAACCGAACCGAACCGAAATTTCGGTTATTTTACGGTTATGGGACAAAATCGGTTTTGAGCCGAACCGAAATTATTGGTTCGGTTTCGGTTATGACCGATTCAGAACCGAACCGACCGATAAAGCAAAAAATTGTTCAATTTTCGCCAAAAGGTAGTCGTTTTAGACCAAATTCTCATGTAGTGTAACTTTCGGTTTTTTAATAAAACCGAACCGGTTCGGTTTCTAACATAATCGGTTTGGTTTCGGTTATAGCTTATCGGTTCGGTTCACAATTCGGTTTCTTCTTATCGGTTCGGTTCACCCCTAAATAAAAGTAGAGTGTGTCTAATGATAAAATCAAAAGAATTGGCTGTCATATTAAGTATTAAAATTGAAGAGTATTTTTTTGGTCTTTTAGACTTCTTATCAACTATAACTTATAATATATGATGAATTTAGCATAATTGACTAAATTTATTTAGCGACGAAAGCATATTCAACTTATATTTATAATTTGTAAATTATGAAGTTACAACATCCTACTTTGTAAAACAGTATTTGCATTATAGTCGATTTTGCAATTAAATTGAATTAAATTATAAAATAAATATAAATGGAATATATTCAGAATTTCTTAAATTTTGTTAACTTTTGTTCAAAAAGAAAGTTTTATGCCAGAACCAATTTTTGCCGAAATTGGAACTTAGCCTTGTCATGGTTCCTTGGTGCTAAAAAGGATAACAGCAATTTTGGCAATAAATGATAGTCAGAATACTAAAACTCGTTGAATTTGCTAAAAATCAAAAGCAATACTAAAAAAGCATATGCAACACGTGCTAGTTATGTGTTTATGCGTGTGAGTTTTTGTTTGTGCGTGTGTATGCACTTATATGATGCATCAGTGCTAGTGGGGGTGGTCAATCAATATTGTGTGTGATGGTCCCTCAATGTATTGGATATGGTGGTGGCTCAGGAGAAACCACCTAAAGTGATCTTCTAAAAGAACTGGATCTAGACATGAAGTGATACTTACTGCTTGCATTAAATCATAAATTTCTGATTCCTTGAGATTGGCTCCAGCTCTTTTCAGGCCAGCCTTAAGTTCTTCGAAACTGATTGTGCCATCATTGTCTGCATCTATCATCTTGAACATCTCTTTGAGACCAGCTATTTCTTCTTCAGATAGGCTTGCTGCAATCACCTGTTCATGAAAAGAAATGAATTCAATAATGACTTTTTATCTGAACAATGTACTCCGACTCCATATTACAGACATTCCAACCATCTTATATTCGAAGGGAATTCACAGTTTCTTTCTCTTATTACACATCTATAACATCCAGAACTTACTCTAAGAGCCATTTTCTTAAACTTGTTCATAGCAGAAAATTGCTTCATGCGACTTAATACAGCAGAATCGAGAGGCTTGTCAGGCGCTACACCATCTACCTGCACCCAAGGGTGGCCTGCATGGCATTGGGACTACACATTAGAACTGAAAAGAATAATTTAACCAGCATCACATACAAGTGAGCTTCTTAGTTAATAATTCTTCTAACAGAAAGAGTTTGTTTGTTTAAGCTGGGTTTACAACCAATTCTAAACCCACATATCATGCCGCCTCCTTTTTTGAAAAGGTTGGTTTGATTTTATAATCTAATCTCTGAATAATATGCTGAAAGGAACTTTCATTGGTTTGATCTCCACAGAAGATCGGAAAAAACCATACTAGACTTATACATCAATGTGAATGGTTAACCATTGAAGTACTCTTCTTTTCAAAGGAAAAAAGCAATACATGAAATTCTGAAAGTTAATCAGTAGTTCGAAATGAGAGAGTGACAATAGAGTGCAGAGGGATGGAAGAGAATAACTATCAAGACTCACACAGAACTTCATGTGCTGTCATCCGCCTTCTAGGATCTCGCACAAGCATTCTCCTCACTAAATCCTTAGCACCTTCTGATATACTTGGCCAAGGGTCTGATTCAAAGTCAAGATCCCCATGCAAGACCTGGTCGAAAATCCCTTGCTCGGACTCTAAATAATAATAAGATGAAAATATGATAAGCAACAGGAAAAATTGGGTCCCTCCCCCTAATCAAACTCAGATAATGATGATATTGTAGCATATAGCCTCAAGAAATAAGTATTTGTAAATCATTAAATGTGAAAAGGCACACCTGCCCAAAAGGGAGGAACCCCAGATAATAGAATGTAAACAATCACTCCAGCACTCCAAACATCTGCTTCTGGACCATATTTCTTTTTCAGAACTTCTGGAGCAACATAGTATGGACTGCCAACCACATCACTAAATGTATCCCCTGGAAAGATCACATTTCTTAATTAGACTCCCCAAGTCAAATTTAGGGCTTTTATATACAAGACATACAATAACAAAAATCAAACCACACTTGATGTTGGTAGCAGAATAAGTTGCAGCAGACCTATCAACTAGTCTGAACTTATAGCTACCTAGAAAACAAACAATCTAAATCAATTTTACAAGATCCACTAGTAATTTTGAGCGTTTCGCGTTAAACAAAGTTCCATTAATAGATTCCCTTCCTTTTATATAAAATGTGGTTTATCGCATACAATTTTTAATTGCATTATAAAAATGTTTTAGTCCCTCTATATATATTCAAAGATATCTCCATCCAGCTAATTTTTTAATAACATCAGCAGTTTAAGATTATTGCAAATCCAAATATCTAATCGTTTAGGAAAATATTTTTTGAGTTTTTGTGTTTAGCGTAAGAGCAGTACCAAACATACTTTGTTTAACCACAGAATATGTTATGCAAAATAATGAGCAACAAAAAGAATGGGAAACCATAATACCAAGCAGCAATTCCAAAATCTACCCGAAGTATAAACATATGAATATACCAGGCTTGAAGAATATGGATAATCCAAAGTCGATTGTTTTGAGAAGTGAGTCCTCCTGTTGATCAACAAAAAGAAAATTCTCAGGCTTCAGATCCCGATGCATCACGCCTAATGAATGGCAAGCCTCAACAACCCCAACTATTGTCCTAGTGAGTTCAGCTGCCTGCCTTTCTGAATAATGTCCACGCTGAACAATCCTATCAAAGAGCTCACCACCCGCGCAAAGCTCCATAACAACATGGACTGCCATTGGATCCTCATATGCCCCTTTAATAGATATGACATTTGGATGGCCAGCCAAATGATGCATTATCTGAATTTCCCTTCTAACATCTTCCACATCCTCATCAGTTAATAATTTTCTCTTCGCCATTGATTTGCACGCATACTTTTTTCCTGTACCTTTCTCAATGCAAAGAAATGTAATGCCAAACTGCCCTTGACCCAGTTTCTTCCCCAGAGTGTAGAACTCCTTAAAGTTTCCAGTTTTAGTTTGTAAAACAGAATCAACCTTGAGGCCTGCACTTGACACTCTTCTCATTTGAGGGACTTTCTTTGGTTTAGACTTAGAGGGCTGTTCTGGATTTTCTGGTTTTTCTGGTTTTGGGATTAATACTTGTTCTGGGGGTTGGCTTAGAACAGGCAAAGGAGATTCAGGTTCTCTAGATGTTGTTGACTCATGGACAGAGTCTCCATTAGCCTGAGATACAGAATCATCCGGTGATCGGGACCGCCACATTGCTGCAGATACGGATTGGAAAAATCCGTTCTTGGAAATGCTTGGTCCAACACAAGTATTACCCATTTAATCAATTTTACAAATTTGCTCCAAATTCAACATCAACATCTAATCTATTCAACATACTTCTTAAAACTAATCATTTTCTTTTTCAATTCAGTTTATTCTCTCCACTTATCAACTGAATATCAAGATATAGCTTATGAAATGAAACACTAAAGATAACTGTAACAGAATTCCAAATATTCTATGTTTCTATCTATCATTGCTGGTTAACATAATCAAACAAAAAATAAATCAACCAAACTATAATTAAGAACAAGAAATATTCAACAAATGCAACCCAGAAACGGTCAACGAAGTTCCCAAAAGTAAAACGATTCAACTCTACGAGTAGATCAAATCTACAACATATAAAGTTAAAGTATATCCACTTTAGTGTTTGGATCTAAAAGAGCAAAGTAAACAAGCACGTGTTAAGAATCAAATAAACACTATGAAGAATAAAACAAACTAGATAACTAGAAGCAGCGAAGAAATTGAAAACCAGGCCAGAAACTGAAAAAAGAAATTGAAGTATAGAAAATAGCAGGCCACCAAGCTTCAATCAACTCTGGAGCAGAAATTTAAAATAGAAATGGAGAAGAAAGCGAAGCGATGGTGAAGAAGAAAAAGGATTATTTAAGAATTGTTTAGAGTTGGTGGGTAGTGTTTGTCTGGGTACGTGCAAAAGTTTGGGGCTTTGTTTATATCAAATTGAATATTTTAAGACAAAGGGGAGGAAGTGATGGGATTTCGTGGGCATTGTCAAGGAATTCAGACACTGATCAAAACGCGTGCGTTTCGGTAGCCGCATGTTTCAATCACCGGATAATGCGGTATATACATTGGCCCCACCTTCAAACAATATTTACGCACTGGACAAAATTATTATTTGGTCCTTAAAATTTGATTAATATCATTATTTGGTCACTTTTGTATGCAAAATTACTCTAAAATACATCACCTTTGATTCCGTTGAACTATTTCATTTGCCTGTCCTTTTTCTAATTTTCTGTTAATTATTTTTAAAAAGACAAGTATGCCCTCAATAATATTATACTATTATATTCATGTTAATATCTAGAATATAATATTTTTTTAACATGAGTATTTTTACGTACACACTCAAAAGAGAGATGATAAATTATATATAAAATATAATAAAAGAAAGAAAATAATAAACTCAAATTATATTTTATTACCGAATAATATTATTTTAATTTTTATTCACATTTTCACTAAAATTCAAACTAATTTTTTTCCCTCAACTTTCTTTAATTCACTCATATTATATGTAAGAAATATTTATTTAAAACTAGTAATTTTTATTTGGCCTAATATGTAAATTAACACCTAATATTTGAGTGTTTTTCTGAATAGATTCTTAAATTTTGCGTGAGATGTTAATTGTAAATGTGAAATTTTAATTTATGCACACATAAACGTTAGAGATTCATTCTTGAAAACACACAAATATTAGATATTAATTTGTATATTAGGCCATTTTTATTTTAAAAATAAAATATAATATATCATAAATCATATTATACTACAAAATATTCATGCTCATAATTTTTATTTATATAAATTAATACTAATTTTTATAGATATATGTAATTTTTTCGATATATCTAGATAATTACTTTGGGAAAATTATAAAAATGTCTATGATGTTTACACTATTATACTATTTTTTCCCTAATTTTCTAAAGTTATACACTATTTTATTCTACATTTTGGTTAATTATATTAAATAACCCTTTTGTCAAATTTTTTTAAGAAACACCATTAATAACTTGATTATTTTATAAATAATAATACCAAAACTGTCCTTTTCAATTTCTTGTTTAGCTGCTTTCAATTTTCAAGCTCCGATAATGGCTCCCACTTTTTCCTTGCTGGTTTTTTTCACAAAGCTTCTGTTCCATTTTCATTTCCTACATCCCTAAAGCTAATGGAAATAGGGTCATTATATTGGAAATGAAAATGGACATTAAAAAATTAGAAACAGTCATGGTTGAATTTGAAAGAGTCACATACTCTTAAGGTGTGATCCAATACACAGACATTGATTTTCTGGATAAAGATGATGAGAAGATGCGTTTGGTAAAGGAGGGTTGGAAAGAAATTTCAACTTTAGAAGAAATGTATAATTTAGAAGCAAAGAGTTGAGTGGGAATGAGAGTTTCTAATGCTGAAACATGGAGATCATAATCATGTTGGAAATGAAAATGGAACAGAAGCTTTGGTAAAAATGAAGTAACGAGGGGAAAGTGGAAACAAATATTACCGGAGCTTGAAAATTGAAAGCAAAAAAATAAGAAAGGGAAACGGGTAGTTTTGGTATTATTAAAAGAAAACCAAGTTATTAACACTAGTGTTTGCTAAAAAAAAATTAAGAGAAGGATTATTTAATATAATTAGGGTTAAAAGAGAACCAAGTTATTAACATTAGTGTTTGGGCTAGGAGAGGTCACCTAAGTGATCACAAGGTGACCTTTCCTCAGGATGAGGATGACCTTTGCTAAGGGGATGAGCGACCTCTTTATTGACCAGGATGAGAGCAACTTCTTCTCAGTCCTAGGCATGGTCACAATGTCCTTTTCTTCGTCACAAAAATTTTGAAATTATGCACTATCAAATTGTCTCCCACTATCAGCCACCAAGTCGTGAGGTGCTCCAAATCTCCATATGATAGAGTCTTTGAAGAATTTGATTATCCTAGCTGTTATTATTGTAACACCTCAAATCTAACTTACAAATAAGACAGATTGAGGTGTTACAGGACCGTCTAAACTCCGTTAACTTACATATTATAATATTAATACCTAACCTTTATATATTCAAATCCTAAATTAATTTACAAACATTTATTCTCTATTAATTTTTACACGTATAACTAAATTTAGAATATTTTAATTACATGCCGAGCTAATAAACATTATATAAATCCTACCCAATAGGTCATACTGAGGAGTGCCGGTGAATGCTGATAACAGCTAACTTTGAACACCTGCGAGTTACAAAAATAACTTGTTGAGTAACTACTTGCCCAGTGAGTACAACACATAGCATATAATAAATAGATTTAAATACACTAATCATTTAAATAATCAGTTGAATTGAACATATAATTTTTTTTGTAAAACAATTGAAATTAAATTCTTTAATTATTTACTAACATTTATAATACATTTATCTTGAATACGTAAAACATATTCCGGAAATAATTAAAGTCAAAATTATCAACTATTCGCTCTACTAGTTCGACAGGATTGCCAAGGATCTTTCGGTCATAGATCGCAACTATTTCCGATTTTTTCCATCAACTGGCTCTTAAGTTGCAGCTATTCCCGCTGTTTCTCATTTCATATCTCTTTTCGCATATCATTACTCATTTCACATTTCAAATCAATAATACTGGCAATTAAACCATATGTCACGACACATTCTTATCACTAAGGTTCCCTTAACCAAGTAGAGCTTATAATACAATTTCATTTCTCAATATCAAATAATCAATAATTCACTTTTTAATTAAATCTCAGCAATATTTATTCTTATCTCGTCATGCTTCCATTGAATATAAAATAATTCCAGTAGTAATCATTCAATACTTTAAATCACTTTCAATCATAATTCATCAAAACTTAAATATCAATTCGTTATGCTTTCAAAATATTTTAACACAATAATTATTAAAAATAGCTTTTAAATTCCACTTAAATCCCAGCTCTGCTTTCGACTAGAGTGGCATCTGAAACAGTGATGTCGCGCCCGCGACTACCATAACAGCAATATCATTTAATAAAACCATGTGTTCGAGTTCCCAAATTCAATCAGATATTTAAATTCAACTAAAAACATAAAATTCAATTCGAATACTTAAAGTACTGAACCTGGTTAAGCACCGCTAGCAGCTAAACCTCTAAAATTTCTTTAGTTCCTCCTTTTTCTTTACTATCCAGGACCTCCAAATATTTCTCAATAACTCTATTTATACCTATTTAGGTCCTAGATCAATTAATTTCTGTAAATTAAACTTAATTTCCCTTAAATTAAATCTGTTGGGCAAAATTGAAACACTAAATAAAGTTTAAGTGTTGAATAGATATATGGAAGGGCTTACTTGCAAAGCCGAAGTGAGTTCAGGTGCCACGCCCTCTGATTCAACAAACCCAAGGGCCAAAAGCAAAGTTTTCCAAACGGCGTCGTTTAAGACGAAACGCAGCTCCCTCCGGCGTTTCTTCCTTCTTCTTCGCCCGAAGCTTCTGTGTCAGGTATCCACATACCCGCCAACCCGATTCGGCCTAATAGCTTTTCTTGCAACCCCAGGCGACTAGCAAGGTACCGATCTCTTCCTCTGGTCGTCGTTGGTCTTTTTCTGACCTCAAATGAAATGGATAGCGACTAGAGCTTCCTGAAACTTCGTTTAAAGATTTCAGGTAACCCGCTTACCTGCTGGATGATCCGATTGATTCTCGGTCCTTCGGCGGTGGGTTGGCCAATTTCTTCCACTAAGCTTGCTTAAAACAGTCTGGGGTTTTGATTTCCAGCCCTAAATTCTAAGTTTGATAGAGGAAGTACAAAATTTCAAATTTGATTTCTTACGGTTCTGCTCCTATTCAAACTGCAATTCTACACATCTTAAACTTCAAACTCTACCCTTAATCCTCTCCTATAACACCCCATCATGTCACATCCTAAAATTTTAAGTCAAAAATATAATAGTAGTTTAAGTACGGAAGTACACTTTGAAATATAAAGAAAAAGATTACATTTAAATTATAGTCATAATTTGTCAGGAAATTAAGGGTAAAATATAGTCTGAACAATAATTGAAGTTTAGATTGTAATGAAAAGGTTACGAATTAAACTAAGGCAAATGCAATTAAGTATAAATAGAGGCATAAATCAAATGTAATTAAATGTAGTAGAGGATAATTTTAGAGATTATATTAATTTAGGGGATCAACATGTAACAATAATAATAATAATAATAGTGGCAACATTAAAAGAAAGCAAAAGAAATGGAAGAAGCTAGAATATGCCAAATGGAATAAAATGAAACGTAGAAGACTCTAGAATTGGGACAAATGGAAGATGGAAGAAACAAACCTTGGGAGCACAAAGAGCATGGCTATAAAATGATGAACAAGTAAATGAAAACAGGTGATGAGAAAATGGGAGGAGGTCGAATCAAGTGAGAAAGGTGAGAAAGATAGAAACAAAGAAAAGGAGGCAATTCAGAATTCAAAATATGTTTAAGAATAAAAATAATTCAAAAATAGGATTTTAGGGAGAGATGATCTGATTACCCACCACTGCCGTCCGGCATGAATTTCACAAACAGAGACCGGACTGACGACGGTCCGGTGAATAAGATGGAAGCCAGAAATGCCGCGTATGGTGGTCGGAAGGATGAGATCCAGTCGGACCATCCACTAAGAAATCGGGTCTTTTAAGGATCCAAATAAAATGAAAAATACTTCCGGTGATCGGACGACGATTCTAAGGCCATCATCGAGACTGGCCTGGCGAGAGGAAGAGTTTGATATAAGGCTTGTTAATTATCGTCGCCGGAATCCAAAGCGGGTCGCCGGAGTAGTCGGGTCGAGTCGGGTACCCAGTTGCAAGAAACGGGCGAGGAAGAAGACGTAGAACGACGTTGTTTTGCCCAAAACGCGCCACAATTCTGCGTTTTGAAAGGGAAATAACTCGCCCAGCCCGGAACTTTAAGAAAATTATGAATTGACCCCAAAAGTTATATCCCGTGTGCAAAAAGGCCCCAATTAATTACAGATAAGCCACTAAACTTATTTTAGCATTTCAAAAACGCCCTTCCAAATTATTTTTAATATATAATTGAATTTATTTTTGAAAAATTATTAGTTAGGGCTAATTAGTTATGAAAGACATTTAATTTGAATAAATAAGCTAATTTATGGCATAAATTATTTATGGATACTAAATAATTATTTAGTTGAAAATATAATTAAATTAACGAAAGATAGATATTTAATAAATAAATTATGTGAGCATGTTTAATAATTGATGTAGATTATAAGTTGGACATTGAGAATTAAATTTTGGAAGATATTATATTTATGGACTTAAGTAGAAATAATAGAAATTCTATTAGTTTATAAATCCTAATGTTAAACTTAATGGTGTTATATAGAAGAATGTAGTGCAACATAAATAGGAATTAGGCTAGTTACTAGAATAAGTATGTGTTATGAATAATTGGTTAACAAATAGCTAGAAAATAAGAGAGAGAAATTATACATAATTAAATTAGAAATATATTATTTATAGAATGGAAATTAACTAGAATTGTAATTATTTTATTAAATAGATGCTAACAGAAAATAGCCCGAGTCGACGACACGTAGGAAAACGACACGCGTAGCTACAAGAAAATCAGGTTTGGTGCTTTATGCTTGTTTAATTATTTTTAAATAAATATATTGTGCAAATATGATTTGGAATTCTGTGCTACTATGATAATTGATGCATTTGTTTGCTATGTGTAATTTATTTATAAAATTGAAATATGAATTAATGTTAAATAAGTATAAAGCACTCACTAAGCAAAATGCTTAGCAAGTTTAGTGTATGCTAAACTTGCAGGTAACGAAAAGACACCAAGAAATCCAGAATAGTTGAGAAGAGACCAACCCACCATAAACATTAGAAAGACATATACTATGGAAATGAAGCCAGAAGGCTAGGAGACCAGCAGAATCAAGAAAATGGAAATTTTTATTCTGCATTGTAATTAATTGTAAGCTATATTTTAGTCAATAGTAATATAATATTCTGTATACCATGTAGTATCAGTTGTGGCACACTTAGCTCGGCTAGGAAATAACCAGGTTAAGGGGTGTTACACATCCCGTCCTATGAACAAGTCGAGGTGGGATGCTACTATCCGTGCTTGAGTCGTTGATCTCACTTCCGTTGCATTTTAAAACCATTTAATAATTCGCTAAAACAAAAATTCAAGTCATGCAAATACGATTTCATTACCATAATCAAGTTCTACATATTATAAATATCATCCGCTATGCAATATCATTAATATATTACAAACAAAATATCAAAATAACATAGAGTCTGTACATGCCTTTACTAGCTTCTTGGACAAGCTTCCTCTAGAGTGGTGGTGTCGATGGCTGCTGCTGCTGTTGCAACTGCTACGACTCGCTCCTCAACCTACGAGTTTGGATCACAAACTTGCTGAGCAACTTCGTGCTCAATGGGTACTTAACCAATTCAAACAAATAACAATAACATACATAAAATAATTGCAAGGTATTATCACATAAACATGCATGCAATCATATTATCTCTTCTACTCAATGTCTTTCCATCTGTTATTATTATTTGTACCATTATTAACCATTTATAATTTAAACCCATCAATGGTATAATTTATTTAATTATTACTTTATCTATCTTTCCATTTTGTTCGCTCCATTGGCATGGTAAAACATCATAAGATAAGGCAATGGTTTATAATTATAGTAGCCCTTTATAGACTACCCCTGAACATTCATTTCCTTATCATTTTACCAACTACTGCGGACTTTGTACCCGCTTACGGACTTTGTATCCGCAGGTAGACTTTGTACTCACCGAGTAGTCATTCTCATTTCACATTATCAATTTCAAAACACATATTAGCATTCACAAGTGGTACCACATGTAAACCATATGACGCGTCATACCCTTATTCTAAGGGTTCTGTCCCAGCCAAGTAGAACATATCACATATTTCTTATCATCCATATAATTTCCTCTATTCTCATCTCATCATCTCATTGTTATGCACGTCTCAACTCAAATACAAATAATTCATTATCTATTTTCAATGTTTATCACAATTTTACATTCCTTTTTATCGGATCTCAATTCACTTAATCTCCTTTTTTTCACCCATTATTTTTCCATTAAATAGGTATTACTACTAGTCATGTTTACCATATACAAACAATACACAAACCTTTACAAGAATTCACATTACATAATCATTTGTAAAATAAAACATTTCAAGCAAGGCTAAGCAAATTTTTATGTAAACAATCTATAGATTCAAAAATACATATAAATTAATTTAACCATCCAAAAATTCTAAAATTTAATATAAAGTTGGTTTAATATGTAAATAATCTTCCCTAAAAATTTCAGATTTTTCTGGGCTAGTTACGTTGCCCAACACAGCCTGAAATCGGACATCTCTAGCTGCGATTTTGACTAGTTACACTCCGGAAAACCCCCATTTTCTTGACCCATTTCAACTCATAAATTCCCAATGATATTTTTTCCAAAAACTAGACTTACTAAGTAAAACATATCCGAAATTTGCTTGAAGGCAATTTTTTTATATTTAATTAAAAATCTTAAAAGTTAATAGTTTCTACAGAGTTTTCCACTAAAAGCAGTCTGCTGCACCTTGTAGTGTTTCAACCATAACTTTCAAAATACAATTCCGATTTAAATGATTCAAAATGGGTTTTAAAGCTAATAAGAAAAGCTACAAAAAGTCTTTCTTTCACTTTTCCAAATTCAATCGTTATCATAGGGAAGAATCACGTTAAACACAGGGTATCAATTCTGCCTATACGAGTGCCTACATCGATTTATGTCTTCTTTTTAAGTATCATTTTATCTTTTAATTCTACATGATTATCCTTATCTATTTTCATGCTAAACATGTTTTTCACGCCATATAACAACCAACACACAAGCCATAATTAGTAATCTCAGGTTAACCAAAAACATAGCCACAAACTTGAAAATGAATTCAAGTATTAACACACAACTAAGAAAAGAGTACCAAACCTGTAATTTCGACTCTTTTTTTTCCTTTTATTCTGTTTCCTTTCCTCTGATTTCTTTTCTTGGATTTCCTTAGCTTGGGTTCCTTAATTTTTAGCTCAACTCTTCTTGGTTTCACCTTGAACTCCAACTAATCTTCTTAGTCTCTTTCTTCTTCCTGTCCCTCTCTCTCAGCCGCCTCTCTATTTTATTTATTTATTTATTTTGAGAATGTTGGCTGAATAAAGAAAACGAGGGAAGAGATTTTAATATCAATCCTTTATGAATTTTCTTTCAATCGAAGGATTGGAATTAATCCAACACTCTCAAATCTTATGGCTCATTCTCTAGCCATTTGTCAACCAACTAACCCTCTTTGCGTTTAAATCATTAACTTCCTCTTAATTTTGAATTAACCCATAAAAATTTGCTTATTTATCTAATTCACACTCTAGCCTTTAAATTTTTATTCCATCTAAGTTCTTGACCTTCCTCTATTTTTTCGTACTCTAAATCTAATATCTTGGAAACAATTCTAACATTTTGATATGTATTGGGAGCAGGATGTGACATCTCCAGTCATCCTCTAATGTCCACACAACACAGAAGCTTTTGTTGCTAAAGTGGGAATGCTTAAAAATTTTGAGAATTTTACATATGGGTTCTGTTAGTAGTAGGAAAGAAGAATGGACAATAATGTTTAACTTCATTTTTCAACAAATTTGCTCAGTTGCCACGCCATCACATGAAATTGCCACTTGTCAATTCTTACTAAATTCTGCATGTATTTAACTTATTCTTCCCTTTCTCAACTTGGTCCCTCAATCTCCATTTTAATTTCATTTATATACCTATTTGGTGAATTATCGTTTAGTCCTTCAAATATTCAAAACTTTAATTGGTCCTCTCGTCCCTGTCAATTTACAGTTAGTCAAATTTTCAGATATGACAGTTATGGTGGGAAGGGCTTTAGCTTTAACTCACTTAGTGAAATTAACCACCACTACCACAACAAAATGCTTCTAGCCAACAGATGGTGGGATGGACCTAAAATATCAATTTTTCTTATAACAAAAGGCCACATCTTGCTTAAAGTCCTAAGCTTATATAGAGGTTGATATTAATTATGACCATGGATTTGACATTGTTAGCACTTTTACATATACACCTTAACATCTTTCTTCAAGGTTGGCCAATAATATCCCAACAACAAGATTTTCCTTATGGTAGCATCTACACCTTCATGTGCACTTCTAACTCCCATATGGACCTCTTTTATCATAGACTCACTCTTCTCCTCTCTAGCACTCCTCACTTATAGGTGTATAGCTAACCTTTTTATACAAAGTTCCATCATGAAGTGCATATATAATTGATATCTTAGCTTGGGCTTTTTCACCATAGACCCCACCAGTTGTGAAGTACTTAACTATAGGTGTCATCCATGTCACAGCCCGAAAATTTATTCAAGGACTAAAATGTAATTGCTAGTAATTTTTGGATTAAGTGGAAATTTTCATAAAAATAAGTTAATTAATAAATTTGAATGTCCGATTGATACTTAGAATGTTGAAACGGATGTTTTAAGTATAATATTGTATTTTCCGACTCTGAGGGTATTTTGGTCATTTTGAAAATCAAAAAATTTTAGGAGCGAAATTAGATTTTAAAAATATCAAATTTGGAATCTAGATTTCGAGATGAGTAATTTGAGTATAAATTTGATAGGGTGTTATTTCAAGTGTGATTTTCGATTTTTACTGGAGTCGGTAAAATGCGGTGAAACCATAAATCGAAATTCACCTTAGTAAAATTTGACATAAATTGGAGAAATAGTCGAGGGCAATATGGTAAAATCATTCAACGTACATTAACGGAATAGTTAGGGACGATTTAGTCATTCCGATTAAAAGATATTTTAATAATTAATTAATTAATTTAATTTAAATAATAATACTACCTCCGTTCTCAATTGTATGAGACTTTGCACTATTCATCCTTCTTTTTCTACATAATTTTCTTCCAATTTTACCCTAACAACTCATACCCAATTAAAAAATGGACCCCCACATACTTTTCACCACTAATTCACATCAAATCAATATAAAAAGTGGACCCCACATACACTAAAATTCAAATCTCTCCCACTAAAAGACAAGGGATAAAATGGTCAAAATACACCCATAAATACTAAAAATCTCAACATTTTGAAAACTACCTTTCAAAAAAAAGTCTCATACAATTGAAAACAGAGGTAGTATAAAAATAAATAAAATAATATGAAAAAGAAAAGAAACAGATGAAAGGAAAAGATGAAGGAAACAGCTACGAAAAAAAGAAGAAGAAGAAGTGAACCGAATTAAAAGGAAAAAAAGGAAAAGGGGACATGAATGAAACAATTGATAGACATTCACCCATTATTATTGAATTATTGACAGATTTTTATTAAGTGTGTCATTGCATTTCATTTAAATTAAGTAAGGTGGAAAAAGGGAAATGGGGAAAGGGGAGAATGCACAGAGAGGGAGAAGAAATAGGAAGTAAAAAAAAAGAAAGAAGCAGAGAGTTTATTCGAAACAGAGGTAGAAAAGGAAGGAGAGAAAAATTATATAGCCAATTATTATTCGGTCATCCAATCCAACAAACAAGGCCGGAAATCCACTCATGGGATTCCGGTGAGGAAGATGAACGTAAGGGATAACATAAACAGTAGCCGGAAACATGTTTTCCAATTGGATCGTCTATAAATCCGGCGGGTAGTTTGAAATATTCAACTTCTATTTTCTCTAATTTCAGTCGTCGTCCAAGGGATCTGGGGCCACAAAACGACGGATGGTGGAGTAGGAAGTCGATCGGTATACAACCTGCCATCGGTCATTGCCAGAAATACTAATGGGTCTCGGATCTGGAATCTGGTCGGGTGACCCGCATTGCGGGCTAAGCGGGTGAAGAAGACACCATGATGACCAAAACCGTGAAGATTCCTGCGTTTTGATGCTGAATTTCGGCTTATGTGCTCCAATTTTCTGAGATTCACGCCAAGACCCCAAATCTCTCATGCCGTTTACATATTTACCCCTAGAAGACTTCAGATGAGTCCTTGAGCTTCTAGTTTCTTCGCGTCTACACCCCTCCGTCCCATTCCTTTAGGTAAATGGCCATTAAACTTTAAATAACTTTTCAATCAGGTCCAATAGTAAATTAATTTATAAAATTGAATTTTATTTTGTTAATTAATTATTTTAGAGACCTAAATAAACTATAAAAATATTATAATTGACTATAAAAATGTGGTAAAAATATTAAATAAGTTTAATTTTAATATAAAAATATTTAGAGATTAAATAAATACAATAAATTTATTAAATAGACTCTAAATGGATTTAATGCTTGAATTAAAATTGATGTTGGTTAATAAAATTATATTTTAAACTAAATAAATTAAGTGTCAACTTAAAATTAATAATATTTTGACAAAGAAATAATTAATTGGACTTTAAATTTAGGGGGAAAAAATTAAATTAAGGATCCAATTATTTAATTATTGGACAATTAAATTTAAAAGAGTTCCAAATTAAAAGTTTAAATATGACAATTGGACTATTAAATGGACAAATCCTTGGACAAATACCTTATGATTTTGGATATGTACAATGATAGGACAAAGGACAGTCCGAGAACATAAAGAATATGAATCAAAAACTCAAAGGAGACGAAGTTTGATACTTTAACTATGAAAATTTCTTTAAATTTCATTTTTATGCATGGTTTTAAGTATTTTGCATTAATTATTTTGACGGTATTATTTATGGTTAAATTGAGATTTGTGATTTATTTTATCTTATTGATTTTTACTAAGAAGATAAAAATTTACGAAAAGTGTTAATTGAGATTTTTACTTAATAAACCAAAACCACCCAAATAACTTTGATAAAAATTAATATTTACTATGAAAGAAAGATTATTATTATTATTATTATTATTATTATTATTATTATAAAAGATATATTTAAGATATTTTGAATATATATATATATATATATATATATATATATATATATATATATATATATATTAAATTGAGTTTTTAACTAAGTAATTGTAAATAATTAGTTAAATATAATACTTTTATTAAAACAAATGATTTTAAAAGAAACATATAGTTATTTTATTTTAAGAACCTATTTCGAGAAAATACTATTAAATACTTTTACTTTGTAAAAATTATTATTATTTTATTACAACTCTATACTAAAGTTAAGATTTATTCAAATTATAAGTGTTTTTACAAAAATTAAGTACATAATATTATTTTTATTAAAAGTTGTAATTTATTAATAATGATTATTTTAAAAGTACATAAATATAAATATAAATAAATATAAATATCTATATAAATACACACATTGAATTTTGACTAAAAGCATGACAAGTTTAATTAAGAATATAATATATATGTTTTAAATAAAAAGTTATATGAGTTTAAATAAGTATTTAAGATACATAATTGATTTAAGAAATACAAAATATTGTTTGAAATGTAGTTGAGAATATTTATGTTGATTATTTTTGTGATGTTATGATTTTTATGTTTAATATGATGATAAATATGTTTATAAAATAAATAATTATGATGAGTATGTCAATGAAAAATATGATTTGAAATTTATATATATATTGGAATGAGATAATTTTGGAAAATTGGAAATTATATGAAAAATGATTTAAGCTCTACTAGGATTTAATTGAACCGAGCCAATGTAGGGTTGATCAATCATTCCCGGTGATTAAGTTATGGCCATTGATTATTACGGCGACGGCCGTTGTGATTAATTTGCGGTGACGACCGATCTGAGATAACCATTTGGTGTCCGTCAGTTGGTGAGTTAATCCAATAAATTTTAATAGCCAGTTGGTAGCACAATTAATTGGTGAGTTGATAGCCAATTGGTAATACAACCAATTGGTGAGTTTGTTCAATAGGTTCGTCTGGATATCTGATAAAGCTAACTAAATAAACCAAGTAAGATTTTAAATAAAGCAATTTAATTTATTCAAAAGAGAATTTTTATTTAATGATTATTTTATGAATTAAAATATTTGAATTATATTTTAAATTTGATGATTATATTATTATGTGATTTATGATATTTAAATTATATTTTTAACTATGCATTGCATTTAATTAATTTACGCTTTTCATTAGTTAAAGTATCCACTGAGCATAATCGCTCAGCAAGTTTGGTTAATTCTGAACTTGTAGGTCTCCAAAAGATGTGAAAGAAACAGGAACTGTCAAATAACATATGGGCCCAAAGAACTTAGATTGGCATATATTGTGAAGATGAAGTCCGCATAAGTCAAGTTAGAATAGAAGCAGAAAAAAAAATGTACCCATATTTTGTAATATATGTAGAATATGATCTGTATACCATGTTCATATGTAATGTGATGTCCTTTAATTCAATTATTTATAATTGGATTAAGGGGTATTACAATCCAAGTAACTCTGTCTTCAATAAAAGTGACCTTGAAAACATCAATGCATGGGGAGTCAGCAATTTCATATACGCAATTTCCATACACCTCCCTTTTTACCATCTCTCTCGCCCAAGTATCAACCTTTTTGTTTGCCTCTCTCTTTCTCATTTACACGACCTTACAAGTTGCCATTTGCTCCTTTAAGGCCTTAATCAACTTAGCCACCTCTGCTATGTACCTTCTTAATAGAGCTCCATTGACTGCATAAAAGCCTTACACCTGACTAAAAACCAATTTAGATTCAAAGTAAATAGTCAAGTAAAGAAAACTTAATTTCTTTGCCAAATGAAGCCGCATAATAAGGGCCTCATATTCTACTGCCTTGTTAATGGTGTTAAAGTTTAGCTTCACCGCATAGTTGATTCTTAACTTTTGCGGTCCCTTTATTACCACACCTATTCCAGCTCCCACTTAATTGGATAAATCATTAATCCAAATGTCCTATGTGTCCTAGCCGACCACCTCTGTGTTTCCTTCTTTTCCATAACTATCCATCCTTCACCCTACTCTGCCCCCATATATTTAGCTACAAAGTGGGCCAATACCTAGGCCTTAAGTACATTTCAAGGCTCATAGCGCATATTAAACTCTCATAGCCTCACAAACCACTTCACCATGCGACCTAAGGTCTCCACTCTTAATAACAGCTTTTTTAAAGGAAAGGTTGTACTTATATAAATAGTATGTGCTTGGAAATACTATCTCAATTTTAATAAACTCATCAATACCGCATAAGCAATCTTCTCAACCTTTGTACACCTCAGCTCCACCCCTTTCAACACCTTATTATTCACCTCTAAATATACTGTCCAAAAACAATCCGCAAGTATACAAAGCAATTGTAGTATATCGGTAGCAACCAAGGTCGTATTCTCTCAAGGAATTGCAATTTGAAACTCACTTATCTTAATTAAAGGTAAATTAATTCAAAAAGAGATTATTTGTTTTGAGAGTGTAAAATGAAAGACTTAAACCTGAAAAATTAAAAGTGAATGTTGATGAAAATATAATAAGTTCGATGCAGAGTATGAAACATGCCTAGGGTTCGTAATCCATAAATTAATCCTTTATGATAATGAATACACCCAATTGATTATTCTAAAGAATTTAGTTTCAAATATAATTCAAGGATATATATTATTCTACTAGCAATCATATTTATAGAATTCAATTTATCAAAACAAAAAACTACTCTTAAATTTTATATTTCTAATTCATTTTAAGATCTTAAAAAGACGAAATCAGTCAATAAATTTCAACTCTCATTCCTTTATTCAAAAACCTAGATCAAATAATTGATAGCAAATCAATTATTCTTTAGCATTTATTCAATCTAGTTAAGAAAAATTAAAACAATTAAAAAGGATGGAATTGAATTCTCATATCATAAATCACTTCATACATCACTCTAGACAATAATAAATTTAGCTCATGGAAGAAAAAGCGATCATCTCAATTTTCTCAATTACGATGTAAACGCCGAAATTGGAGTCTCTGATTCAATTCTTCCCTCTCAATGATCAAAATATGATGAACTCCTCTTGTTAAAATTGGAACTGTTCTGTTCTTCTGTTGCAATGGTGAAGAAATTCTCTTTTAACCGATTCTACCTTTCAATTGTGAAGTGCTGAATCCTAATTTCAGGTGGTGAAATCACTCTTAGTCAGATCATGAAGACTACCCAGCCTCTGCTTTACAATTTTCGGTGATGAAAATTTAGTTCTGCTTCAGATCATCAATCCTCTGTTATTCATTCCTTACCTTCGTTTCAAACTATTCTCCCCTGTTTTTGATAGTAAGTTTTGCTTTTCAATCCTCTCTCTTCCAATCCAAATTAAGACTGATCTTCCTTTGTCACCAACTCTGCTGTCCTCTGTGCCTTTCGTCTTTTTCTTTTTCATTCTTTTCGAATCATCCAAATTACTATTTTTTTCCTTCTTCAATCCTTGCTATTTTTTCTTTTCTTCTTTCCCAATTTCAAATCCAAATCCCTCTCGATTCCATCCTCTAAAATCGGTCTTCAATCTCCTCAAAATCCTTTTCAACGCACTTTCAAATGCTTTGCAACGCACATCACCAGCTCCTCTTTTGATTTCCTTTTCCAAAATGACAGCATAGAACATGTTTGAGCCCTTATCAAACAGATGCTTTTCAACGCATTTTTAGTATCCATTTAACAAAGCATGCCCAAAACTGTGCGTCTTGCTCACCATAAATCAACCTTGTCCGTCAGCAAAACATGGCTTCTGACCGCATTTTGAAGCAAACCCATCTTGTAAAGCCCAATAGCTTTTTCCCACAAAACGCAAATTGTGACTGCATTTTAAACTTAAACTCAACTCATCAAAACGCATCTTTCTATATTAAAATCAAAATTAAGCAATATTCTCATAAAAATATATATAACTTTAGCACTTATCACTTGCTAATATAATAGATAAGGAGTTACTCTCCCTCATCCTCTTTAATCTGAACTGAGGCCACATTTTCATCGGTAGCTACCACAGACTAAACTAAGACCTCTTTTGCTACAGGTCTATTAAGTAAGGGTGGTGTTGATAGAAACTTTTTCATCTCTCCAAAAGCTTTATGATACTCTCTTTCCCAAGTAAAGTCTTTGTCTTTCTTTAGTAGCTTAAAGAACGGAAAGTATTTTTTTTGCTACATATGACATGAATCTTCCCAAAGCGACCAACCTTCCATTCAAGACCTAGACCTCATGCAAATTCTAGAAAGGTCGCATATCTAAGATTGCCTTGATTTTCTTAGTGTTGGCTTCAATGTCCCTTTGAGATATCATGAATACTAAGAATTTCCTTGCTTTTACCCTAAAACCACACTTTACAGGATTAAGTTTTAAGTTGTACTTGTCTAGCATATTAAACACTTCTTTAAGGGCCCGAACATGTTCCTCCATTAACTTGCATTTTACAATCACGTCATCCATGTAAACCTCAACATTCTTCTCAATATGATCTTTGAACATCTTGTTCATTAACCTTTAGTAGGTCACACGTGCATTCTTTAGATCAAAGGGCATCACTTTATAGCAATAGGCCACCCTCTCAATAATAGAACTAGTTTTATTGGCATCAGCTGGCTCCATCATGATCTGGTGGTACCCGTTAGCGGCATCATGACTAAGTATTAACATAACCAGCTGTTGAGTCCACTAAATTATCAATGTTGGATAGTGGATAGGAATCCTTTGGGTATGCTTTGTTAAAGTCAGTAAAGTCAACACACATTCTCCACTTTTTATTGGCCTTCTTGACTAGCACCATATTAGTTAGCCACAACGCGTAATCTACCACCATATTGAACCTTGCTTTCTCTAATCTCACGACCTTTTCCTTAATCACCGTCTCTTTTTCCTTCGAGTGCTTTCTCTTCTTTTGCACAATAGAAGGGTAATTAGGATTAATACATAGTTTATGGATAATTACTGAGGGCTCAATCCCTATAATATCCTCAAGGTTCTATGCCAAACTTATTGCACATTTATCGAAAAACTCTTCCAACGATATCAAAGCTCTCTTCCAACTTTACTCCTACCTTCACTATCTTTCCTTCACCTTCATCTACTTCGTTAAGTTCTTTAGGTATTATTGCCTACCCATAAGAAGATCGCCCATCAAGAGGGTTAAACTTCCTTTAGTCATCATTACCCTCCTTAACTATTCTTTCCTAAAAAATAACTCAATCACTATAAGGTCGCCTTATGGAGGCGAGATGCCTATAGCATTTCCATCTCTTTCAATGATGCCAAGTGAGCACCTGCCAATTCAATCATGTTAACAATTTGTGCACTTGTTACAATTGTGTAATGTGACTCACAAGCTATTTGTTGGCACCCTCTCACCACAGCATCCTTTGTAAAAGACAATCACTTTAGTGTTAGATATTTAATTGATGTCACAGCCCCTATCTTACTGAGGAAAGGTCGGCCCATGATGGCATTGTATGCCAAAGATGTGTTGATAACTAACAAGTAAGCCTTGGTACAGGCTACATGCTCTGCTTCCCCTACTTCTTCTGCCAACTCAATAATCTCAACATATTCAATAGGCTTCCCAGAAATACCCACTATGGGGGGTCTTTACTTTCTTTAATTTGCTTCTATCAATCTTTAGCTGTAGGAAGGTGAACAAAAATAAGGACTTTAGGGTTACCCTTTCCTGTGTAGATAGTTTCGAAATTTGGAACCTTCCATCCTTTGAGGACTGGTGCTTTCTTAACACTCAACAAAAATAGGGATGCTGCCTAAAAGGTTTCCTCCTCATCGTGGTAGAATCTACTAGATGAGGGGTTCTGTTGTAGGAATCAACCAAGTAACTTAAACAATTGTTCCTGCGAAAGAGGTAGGGTAAAAGTGGGGTAAGAGGTTGTAGCAACTAGGGAACCTATGGTGTTTAGGTATTGATAAAAAAGAGAGCAGCGTCCCCACACCTAGAGGGAAAGAATTGTCCCCAGGCAGCAATGAATGAATTGTGATGGCAAGGTGTACGAAGGTGGAATTGGCCCCGGTCCAAGAGGTGTAATGTATTCACCTCTAGAGGTGGGGAGGGGGAACATAGGTTCCAGTAGGTTACTAATTTTGACTGTCCTGGTCCTCTGTTCCGCTCAGGGCTTTATGAACGACTTGAAGATCAAAACAAATCTTTTGTCCATGCTCACTGCATAATGAAAGTCTATAAAGCGATCAAGGTTTACAAGTGAACATAGAAGGCCTTATATAGTGAAGTAAGTCAGTGAAATACTAAAAACCTTGCATTTCATAGGTCCTCGAGAGGCTCCACGATTCTCAGGGTGCAACCTACTTCACCCTGGCGATCTCCTCTGCTTGGCTAGAAGATGTCGCCCAATACTTGCTGAGGAGGCAGGTGACCTCTTCTCAGGTTAAGATGAGGATGACCTTTGCTGAAGGGATAGGTGATCTTTTCATCAACCAGAATGAGAGCGACCTCTTTTTAGATTGAGATATTTCAGTGAAAATAAAAAAGGAAAAAATTACAATATATTTTTAGAATTTAACTTTTCTAAGGCCATCTCCAACTCATCGTCAAATAATTCTTTAAAATGGAGACTAAAAATAAAATATTCCTAAAAGATACCATCTTTATTTTATATCAACTCCAACCCTTCTCTAAATCTCAATCTCCAAATAATAAAATATTAATACTTTTACTTACTATATATTATTTTAATTATCTTAATTATCTATCTATTACAAATAAAAATAACTTTATTACAATATACTTATTAATATGTTATCTTAATTTTTTTTAATAATATTTTTATTTACATACAAATAATTATTTTACTTTTAATATTTATATTTACATAAAAATAATTCTTTTACATATAAATTTTTAATTTTTATATGTACATTAAAATAATTATTTTCCAATAATTTATTGCACACCAATTTTTTTTCTATAAAAGGCAACACCATTGCAAGTTAATAGCATCAACCATTTTACTCAAAATCATTGGCATACTTTCATATTTCTCAACCAAAATGAGTTTTGGAGCAGGGTCATCCCATATTCAATCTTCTGCTTCTTCTTCATTTTCATCTTCGAGTTCAGATGATTTTATGTCTGCAGTGGCAAACGAAATTGCACATGCAGATGTTGAAGAAGATATGATAGTTCGTTTACATGCTACAAACAATCTTCTTATTGGTCAGTATCTCAATTGTTCAGAAGACTATAAGCCAATTCGCGGAGGTTGAGTTTATGGTCATGCTATAATCAATCATGATAGGGAAGCAACAGATCAAAGGTTGTAGGCTGACTATTTTTCTGAAAATCCACGATATAGTGAGGCCACATTTCGTAGAAGATTTCGAATGGGTCGGAGTTTGTTTTTACGAATTCTGAACGCAATTGCAAGTCATGACAGCTACTTTGTTTAGCGACGGGATAGCGTTGGAAAACTAGGGTTGTCTACATTGCAAAAAACTACTGCTGTTCTTTGAATGTTAGTATATGGACAACCTGCAGATTCAACCGATGAATATGTCAAAATAGGAGAATCTACCGCCATTGAAAGCATGAATAGGTTTTGTCGAGCAGTTGTAGAGGTCTTTGGTAATGAATACTTGAGATCTCTTAATGCTAATGATGTTGCAAGGCTACTTCAAATTGGTGAGAAACATGGTTTTCCTGGAATGTTGGGTAGTTTAGATTGTATGCATTGGGTGTGAAAAAATTGTCCAACTGCTTGGGCTGGACAATATCGTGAGCGTAGCGGTACCCCAACCATAATTCTCGAAGCTGTGGCCGATTACGATCTATGGATTTGGCATGCACATTTTGGTTTGCCCGGTTCCAACAATGACATTAATGTACTTGAAGCATCCAATTTGTTTGCAAATCTTGCTAAAGGTATAGCTCCTCCTGCTCATTATGTCATACAAGGAAAAGAATATAATGTCGGTTATTATTTGGCTGATGGTATTTATCCCAAATGGTCTACACTT
>CATIWJ010133565.1:0-13348 GCA_949640765.1 Croton laevigatus | reverse complement strand
AACTACTCCTCTCTTCCCCGGTTACTACTCCTTTCTTCATCTATATTTTGAAGATTTGTTGATCGATTTTAGTGGTGGTTGAAGCTTCAAACAACGACAAGAATTTACACAGGTAAGTTTTTTTTTTTTTGCAGCAAATTTTATTTTATGTATAATACAAATTTCAGGGTCTTTATATAACTTATCCTTTAGATTAAACCAAAGAAAGAAATTTGTTTAATTGTTTATCTGTATATATATCTCAACGGGTTGTTTTATTGTTTATTGTCTTTAGGTTTGTTAATATCTCTCTCTCTCTCTCTCTCTCTCTCTCTCTCAAGAAAGAAGAAACGCCATGGCTGGTTTTGAGCAACAAGTGAAGGAAAGAGCTAAGGAATTGAAGATTCTGTGGAAAAAAGGAGTCAAGATTTTTTGTGATTTTTTGTTAATATGTAAAAATTAGGCATATTAGTCTATTTATTTATTGCAGTAAATGTAGATAGTATTTTTTTTTGGCAGTAAATTATATTTGATAAAATTTTGCATGTTGTCAGTAATTTTTTAAATTAGTATTTTTATATAATTTGCTGCGGAAATCTATGTTACAAATGATTGATTAACAATTTAATACATTAGCTGTGGAAATCTATGTTACAAAATGAGAAAAAAAAAAAACAAAGGTTCATTGCGCCAGTTGGAGTGGCGCAATGGTTCATTGTGCCAGTCCAACTGGCGCAATGAACTCAAGCTTCGCCACCTCAGCAAAAAACACACTAAATTCGTAAATATTTTCACAACTACACCAAATTCAGAATTATTTTTGTTTTACACCAAATGTGAAAATATTATAAGAAAATACACCAAATAGATAATTGTCCTCTAAATTTAACGGTCACATTATAAAAATGGAAATATTTTTAAGAAAATGTTCTTCAATATTCGACATATATTACATCACCAAACTCACGTCATATTTTCTTATTTTGTATGACAAATTTGTTGATATTCTTGTTGTGTGGTGGATGAGATAATGAAAGGGTGAACACGTGAAACATGTCAAAGCTAAATTATTAAATACTATCTCGGTCTTTGTAATTTTTTTACTCTTTTTTTTTTTTTTTGTCTTTTTTGTTGTTTATATTTTTATTTATAATAAATTTTATAATTATTTATTATTATTATTTTATTAATATTGGTGAAAAAGTAAGTGGTGTAAAAGATTAGTAGTTGTTTATTACTACCTCTGTGTTTTCAGGTTCTTTACATTTCCATTTTTTGGTGTGTTTTTCATTTCTTTACGTTTCCATTTATGGTAAGTTTTATAATTTTTTATTATTATTTCTTTATTGATATTGGTGAAAAAGTAAATTTTTTAGAAGATTAGTAATTGTTTATTATTATTTCTGTTTTGGTATTGGTGAAAAGTTGATTTTATTGGTATTGGTGAAAAGCAAACGTAAAGAAATGAAAAAAACGGAGGTAGTATTATTTGTATATTGGTATTTGTGTTTTTATGATATTTATATTTTTATGGTGTAAAGAATTGAGAAAGACGGAGATAATATTTTTATAAATTTTGTCCTTTTATTTCATTTTCAATTTTTTGAACAAAAAATATTTTATTTATTCATATCATATCATATCATAGTAAAACCTAGAGATTGAGGATATAAAATTGAAAACTTCTAATATTTTTTATTTTTCATCTACAGTTAAAATAAATTTATAAAAATTGAAATAGTCTTACAATTAAAAAATGGTGATGAACATAATTTGAACTGCATGTAGATTATTTATACTTTTGCAAATTTAAACTTGATAGTATTTGGCATCCATATAAACCTACAATACAACAGTTTGGCGTACCCATTGACCGAAAGAATTTGAGGTCTTCTTCTCCGTCATTGCTCCGCCGTCGTCTATCCATATCCATACAAAAAACCATTCTTATATAATCGTATTCATGTCGTCCATTTTCATATTTTGTTCATAATTTTTAGATCTATAATTCTCTTTGTTTCTAGAGAAAGAAAATTACATAAGGGAAGGTTGGAGATGAAGAAAGAAGCACGTTGGTGCATGGATCGATGTATTTGCAGGTGTGATTTTCAGGGGTTGCTGCAATGTTTCACCAACAATGGAGGTTCTCAATCAAAGAAACTGAGGATTTTGGTTCGACGTTTTCAAAAGATGGTTGAGATCGATCGGGAAGAGGACTGTGGTTAGATATTGGTGTGGGTGGTTGTACGACGGAAAGGTGGAGGTTTGTTCGATTCACTGCAAGTGGGAAATGGTGGCGACTAGTTGGAAGTGAGATTATGGTGGATTGAACGGTGGAGGTTGTGTGGTTCGGTCGAGCGATCTAATAATTTTAGACATAATTTTTGACAGTTTTCGATGCTCCGATTTACAAATGGATGCCATATTCCAATTGCTCTCGATGAGAACTTCAATTTGGTATAGTGAGTTGCTCGTTTTGCTGCCAAAAATAGAATTTAGATTTGGGTTGAAAAATTTTGCATTTTGGTCATTCTTGGCTTAAAGAGAAGATGATAGCAAATTTCAAATTGGTCCAAGTACTTACCACATGAGCAAGCAATCAGCAGTTTACCTAATAACTTGCAAAAATTATTTGCAAATTCCATTCAAGTTTAAGTATTTTTTAGTAAAAAATTAAAGTTTAAATATTATTATGTTAAGAACTTTAAAATTCAAGTAACTCAGGTGAAAATTACCCATCAATAATTTATGTAAAGTGGGTCATTTTTCTCAAACTATGATAGCTACATGGAAGCTTTTTTTTTTTTTCCAACACAAATCATAGCAGTTATTTACTTAAATAAACAAAATATAATTAACGAGAAAAATGCATGTTGTTGAAATAATAAAAATATTAATTAGTCTAACAACTAAATATAAAAGATACTTTCTTTCTTCTCCGTAGTGTTTCGGTTGCATTTATAATTTTTTAAAATCATATAAAGATTATTGTAAAATATTTGATATTTTATTATATTATTCTTATTAATTGTATTTATTTATATCTTTTTTAGTTATAAAAATAAAAGCAGAAGTTGTTAATAAATATCCGTAAAGGTTAAAAGGACCTAAATAGATCGAACGATGATTAATTTTAATGTGGCTATGGCTTACAGGTGCCGCACATAGCTAGGACCTGTTTAATATACCTAGTGATTAGTAAAAAAAAAAAAAGCATAGTTTGTTGGTACATAATGGAGTAGAAAAATAAATTAAAAAAATTCACAATGATAATAGCCTTAACACTAAATTGAGACTTCTCCAATAGAATTTCTTAAAATGCCTAGCTTTATATATTTTATATATTTTTTTAATTTAAAAGTAATTAAAATAAAATTTTAAATTAATAATATTATTAAAAATAAAAATAGGTATAATGAATATTTTTATTTAAAATGAATTAAAATAAAATTAACTTACTTAGGATGAATATTTAGTGAAATTAAAGACCAGTAATAGTAATTACTCAAAAAAAAAAAAAGACCAGTAATATATAAAATAAATAAAAATAGAATATTCATAAAATAAAAAAATTCTAAATAGTCTTAACGTGCATCACGCTGGCTGCCGCCTCATCAAGATGTAACCTTATTACTGGCTAATTACTAGATGTGGATGAGTTTTCATTTTTTGTCCGAAATCTTATTCTCCACATGGAAAGAAGTGACATTTTGAATCTCCATTTTTTTCTTCGGGTCTACACAACGAACTTTCCTCATTCAATTAATAGCATTTCCATTTGATGATACGTCAGAAAATAAATAGAATTTTTTAAAAAAACTCCAATGCTAATATTTATTTAATTATTCAATTGACGTGTCAATAGATAATGTACATGCTTTCTATTTCTGAAAGATCTGCTAAACATCATATACGTTAAAGTTGTTATATAATTGGTTATCCATTCAATTGTGGACTCAAAAAAGAGAATAAAATAAAAAATAAAAATTGTTACATTGAAGATATTTTTTACAATGAACCTTTACAAATAAACGATTAGCTACGTAATCGTTTATATTTTCTATTTCAATCATTAATTACAACCCACATTAGTGTTGAAGATACTTTAAGACAATTTTTTTTAACTTTTGACTAATCTTTGGCAAATTTTGCAAATATATACTGCTTCAATTTTTTCCAATATAAGGACTTTTTTTTTAATATAATTAGTTAAACATGACTGAATGCAAAAAAATATCAAGAAAATAAAAATTAAGTTTAGAAATAAATAAGATTTTAATATAAAATTACAGTTGGTTAATTTATGAGAGCATTAGAGTGTCTATAAAGGGAAAGAAAGTGTGCTGCTTTGAATTTAAGGTTCACATTAGGAAAATGGAAATATTATTTAGAAAATATTCTTCAATATTGATATATATATTTCATCATTAAATTCATGTCATATCTTTTATTTTTGGAGGGTATATTATTATGTTATATTAAATTATAGACCTAAAAAAAAAATAGAGAATAGAAGATAATATATTAAAGACAATTATTTAAAAGTAAAACTATGTAAATAAAAGTTCAGTCATATAATTATTTGCATTTTCCAATTTAATTCACATATGAGTTGCATTGCAATTCACATTAATTAAAAATGCTGCTAACAATCCTTTTGTTACAATTAAAAAAAAAATTACTCGTATTAAAGGAGTGGAAATCAAATAAAATTTTGAAAATGAATGCTTGTATAAACTTTTATTTTTCTGCACTATCAAAAAGACTTTTATTTTTGTGATTACTATTTTCTTATTTTTTACGACAAATTCATTGACATTTTTGTTGTGTGGTCGATGAAATGAGATAATTGTAAGCCTCCTACTTTCTATGGACCTATTTGATAGAATTAGGTAGGATCTCCTATCATTGCCTCGAAGGAGGTCATCGCGCTGTTCTGGAGGAGGTCGCCTTCTGGTTGATAAAGAGGTCGTCTAGGTGACCTCTCCATACGGCCAAGACAATAATGCCGCCTAAGTGACCTTTCCATACAACCAAGCCGGAGAGTTTGCCAAAGCTCAAATACCTGGTCATAGGCCACTGACCAGTCTTGGGCCATCAACCTGTCATAGTCCCAAGCTGGACCTATGCCAGGCCTCACGACTACAGGGATCACCTACTGCACACGTGGCACCGTCGAAGTTGCCCTGCGGCACCGACTCATATTGTCGCCCATACTTCTACTTGTGGAAGTAACAATGCTCTAACACCACAATAAATAACCCACCACTATCATAAATGAGATTAGAGAACTTTTCAGTCTACAGTAGAAACTCTTTAAATTAATATTCGATAAATTAATAAGCTCTCTAAAATAATAAATTTGTATGGTTTTGACTTAGGCCAATTGAAAAAATTAAAAAAATCGATAAAATAATAAGATAATAATTTTCCGAGAGACCCCTTCATAATTTTCGATCCCACGAAAATTATAAATTAATAATTCCTAGAAATTGAAAAATAATTATTACAATTTAGTGAAATATAATTCTATAGTTGTTTATTTTCTTTTAAAGTTCAAATTTAGTTGGAATTCATATCTAGCTTTTCTAATTGCATCTAATAGTTCCGATGTTATGTAGTGCTTTCGAATTGTATCATAAAGTTTCGAAAAGTTTTAGACGCCAAAAGTGCTTCTTTTCACATAACAGTGTCATAAACAATTCACCTTGGTAGTTCATTAGATTGTCGATATCCATCTTATTACGATAGCCGCATTGATTGATCTTTGTTTCGGGGTCTTGAATTTCTTCATTAAGAGTGGATTCATCTGAAGTTCTTGCAATGCCACTACTCGAACGAATTTTACAGTGTCAGAAACAATTTGCTATTCAGACGTTCTTAATGCTGGAGAAACCACTTATAAAAAACCTCAATGTCAGGAAATTTTGCTGGTTTATGTCTCTTGATGTCTGCCCTTCCTTTTTCTATCTCAGTAGAGATATAGTCACTTGACTGCTTAAGTGTGTTTTATATTGTTCCTTAACTGATTTTCAAATGAAATTTTTCCTCAAGCCACGCCTACAAGTTTTTTTGTGTACATGCAGAATAATCTCTCCTGTACTCACACAATTCCTTACATATTCGATCTGCTTCACGATAAGCGGGAAATGGCGGTGACTTGTTGGAAGTGCGATCATGGTGGATTGAACAGTGGAGGCTATGCGGTTCGGTCGGGCGATTCAATAATTTCAAACGTAATTTTTGACAGTTTTCAGTATTCCAGTTTACAAATGGATGTCTTATTATGATTGCTCTCGACAAGAGCTTCAATTTGGTATAGTGGATTGCTCGTTTTACTGCCAAAAATAAAATTTCAGATTTGAGTTGAAAAAATTTGCATTTTGATCCTTTTCACTCTCATAATCCTTTTTTTTCGTGGGAAAATTCACTTCAACTATTCATGTCAAATAAAAAACACAATTTTTTTTTGAAGTTGAAAGAAAATATAAATTATAAAGATCAATATTATTAAGACAAGAAATTCATTGTTACATTTTCACATCAAAGTGAAATAGAGTACTTAACTTCTTTTTTTTTTTTCAATTAATGCCAAAAAAATCTCAAAAGTCTTAACGTGCATCACGCTGGCCGCCGGCTCATCAAGATGTAGTCTTATTATTGGCTAACTATTTGATGTGGATGAGTTTTCATTTTTTGTCCACATCGTACGGAAAGAAGTGACATTTTGAATGTCCATTTTTAATTTTCTTCGTGTCTACACAATAAACTTTCCTCTTATTCAATTAATAGCATCTCCACTGTAACGATGGATCATTTTTATTTGATGACACATTAAAAAAAAAAAGAAAAGAACTTTTAAAAAAGTGTTATCAATACTAATATTTAGTTGACCGTTTAGTTAACGTGTTAATACACAATGTTTAATAAATTTTCTATTTTTGTATGGTCTATGAGACATTGTCCACGTTAAATTTATTATATGATTGGTTATCCATTCAATTGCGAACCTAAAAAATAGGAGAAAATAAAAAAATGAAAGATGTTGCATTGGAAATAGTTTTTTGAAATAAACCTCTACAAATAAACGGTTAGTCATGTAATCGTTTACACTTTTTATTTCAATTATTAGCTACAATTCACATTAGCATTGAAGATACTCTAAGGCAATTTTTTTTAACCTTTGGCTAGTTTTGCAAATATATACTGCCTCAATTTTTTCCTTATAATTAGTTAAACATGACTATATATAAAGAAAATAAAAATTAACTTAAGAAATAAATAAGATTCTAATATAAAATTACAGCTGGTTAATTTATGAGAGCATTAGAGTCTCTATAAGGGGAAGAAAGTGTGCTGCTTCGAATTTAATGGTCACGTTAGGAGAATGGAAGTATTTTTAACAAAATATTCTTCAATATTGATATATATATTTCATCATCGAATTCATGTCATATTTTTTATTTTTGGAGGGTATATTATTATTATTATTGTTATTGACATATTTACAAGTGAAGGAGGGGGAAGAGAAATAAGAAGAGGAGTATATGAGGATTTGAACCTAGGCGCTTTGGTACCTGGTGATACTACGTTAACCACTTGGGCCAACCTCATCTCGGAAGATATATTATTATGTTATATATATATAAGACAATTATTTAAAAGTAAAACTATCAGTGATATAATTATTCGCATTTTCCAATTTAATTCACATATGAGTTGCATTGCAGTTCACATTAATTAAAAATGCGGCTAACAAACCTTTTGTTACAATTAAAAAAAAATTACTCGTATTAAACGAGTGGAGACAAATAAAATTTTGAAAATGAATGCTTGTATAGACTTTTATTTTTCTGCATTGTCAAAAAGACTTTTATTTTTGTGATTACTATTTTCTTATGTTGGACGACAAATTCATTGATATTTTTGTTGTATGGTCAATGAGATAACAAATTCATTGATATTTTTGTTGTGTGGTGGATGAGATAAGATAATTTTAAGCCTCCCCACTTTCTATGAATCTACCTGACACAATTCAGTAGCGTCGCGTATCGTTGTTCTGGATGAGGTCGCCGTCTGGTTGACAGAGAGGTCGTCTAGGCAACCTCTCCATACGGCCAAGACAATAATGTCGCCTAAGCAACCTTTCTGTACCACCCAAGCCAGAGAGGTCGCCAAAGCTCAAATACTGGGTCATGGGCCACTCACCAGTCTTGTGCCATCAATTTGTCATGGGCCTGAGCGGGACCTGGACCAAGCCTCATGGCTACATGGGTCACCTATTGCCCACGTAGCACCGCAAAAGTTACCCATGTGGCACCAACCCATATCGTCGCCCATACATCCAACTATGAACGTAATAGTGCTTTAACACCATTATAAATAGCCCACAATTGTGACAAATGAGATTAGAGAACTTTTCAGTCTACGATAATAAATGAGTGAACTGTGAACATGTCAAAATAAATGAGATAAATTGTCAAATATTTTTATGAATTCTGTCCTTTTATTTCATTTTTAATTTTTTGAACAAAAAATATTTTATTTATTCATATCATATCATAGTAAAACTTGAAGATTGAAGATATAAAATTAAAAAGTTTTAATATTTGTTATTTTTCATTAACTGTTAAAATAAATATATAAAAATTGAATTAGTCTTACAATTAAAAAATGCTGATGAACATATTTTGAACTGCATGTAGATTATTTATACTTTTGCAAATTTAAACTTGATAGTATTTGGCATCCATATAAACCTACAATACAACAGTTTGGCGTACCCATTGACCGGAAGAATTTGAGGTCTTCTTCTCCGTCATTGCTCCGCCGTCGTCTATCCATATCCGTACAAAAAAACCATTCTTATATAACCCACCCAAAGGTTGAACCTACTTACCAAAAACCTCTCTCAAGAAATATGTTAAACCCAAAAGTTCACTTAACTCAAATCTCTTCATCAAGAACCATTCTTTGTCTGCAACACAAACCATTCATTCATGGAAATGGCCAAGTCCATCTTCCTGATGTCGTTTCAAAGCCATTTTCTAGTAAAACGCAAAAAAAATATAAACCTGGAAATATTAAAGCTGTGACAAGCTTTACACAGCAACAGCAAAAACAACAACAACAACAACAACTACAACAACCTCCTTCTTCTAGTGAGGTGAAAGTGAAAGCTACTGTAATTGTGAATCAAACCGTTCTTGGAGGGTTAGACTGTTTGCGTGACTTGTTGGTTGGCAAATCATTCCTTTTAGAGCTTGTTAGTGAAGAGCTTGATCCTCGTAAGTAATTACTTGAACTTTTTTTCCATTTTCAACACCTTTTTTTTTTCGCAATGGGATGCATTGCGGTTTGGATTTTTTAGGTTGAATTTTTTTTTTTTTTGTTTAAAAAAAGATTTTAGTGTGGGTTCGTTTTCTAGTGAGGATTTTATATCTTATTTTAAAAAATATCTTATTGTATGATAAATACTTTTATTATAAATGATAAATAAATAATTGCATGTGAATATGATTTTAAATATATTATTTTGAAATAAAAAAAATTTTGAGAGCATGGGTAAAAATCTCTCAAACTCAAATCTATCGATTTCACATTTTTATTTATTTTTTTTTCCCAAACTATCTTAATTTTCATCTGATGATTAACATTTTAATTCCATCAACATAAAATAGTATCATCAAAGCTTGATTGCAAGAATTTGAGGTGAGGATCTTTGCCTTACCATTACAATTGTAGGGGAGGGTTCGGCTCAGAATCGAGATCATTTGTTGGAATATTTTTTATGGATTAAGTTAAAACTTTCAATTTTAATTAAAAATAATTTTCCCTTTTAATTTTTTAAATAATTATAAAATTAAATATTAAAATATAATCAATGGATAGATATATGTGATTGTAATGATTAGTTTTATATTTATATAAATATATACATATATTTTTATAGGTTTTTAGTCGAATTTATATTCTATTTTCTAATAAGTAAATGCAAGAAATATATATATATATATATATGTTCGTCTTGTTTTTATGAAGAGACGAGAAAGGAGAAGCCAACGATAAAAGGATATGCTAAGCTTAAGCTAAAATTGGAGGAATCAGAAGTTGTGTACGAAGCTGAGTTTGAGGTTCCAAGTAGCTTTGGCAAAGTGGGAGCCATTTATGTTGAAAATGAGCATAATAAGGAGATGTTCATCAAGAACATAACCCTAAACGGCTTCCCTGGTGGTCCTATTAATCTGGCTTGTAATTCATGGGTTCAACCCAAATCAACCAATGAGCCGAAAAGGATTTTCTTCACTAATAAGGTCAATTTTTCTTCATTTGACTCAAATTACAAGTCTTTTTAATTTTATTTTTAATTCATTAAACTAAATCTAATTATATATTAATATTGAAGAAAAATATAATACTATTAGGACTAAATTATATAATATGTAAAAATTCAGGTACTAATTAATAATTATTCCATAAATAATTTATGATTAAAACAGAAATTTATATTGTAGAAGGGATGAAAATGAAAAATAAGTTAATAATAATGTGAAAAAAAATAATAAATCCTTTTATGAACAGTTATACTTGCCATCGCAAACACCTGACGGACTAAAGAGGCTGAGAGAACAAGAGCTTCAACTTCTGAGAGGCGACGGCGTCGGAGAACGGAAAAAAGGCGAGAGAATATATGACTACGACTTCTACAACGATCTCGGCGATCCTGACAAAGACGCCGACACAAAAAGACCGGTGCTCGGCGGGGGACAACATCCTTACCCTAGACGCTGCCGAACAGGAAGGCCAAAATGCAAGACAGATCCAAAATCGGAACCTAATAGCAGCAACAGTTATGTGCCTCGAGACGAAGAATTTTCAGAAGTGAAAGAGGCATCCTTCACTCTGAAGAAAATTTATTCAAGTTTGGATGCTTTACTCCCAAGCATCGAAGCATCTGGAGATCAAACTCGTGATTTTGAGGATTTCAGCGACATTGATAATCTATTCTAGGAAGGTATCAGTTTACGTCCGATCAGAGGTCAAGGCTTGGATGATGCTCTGTTCATTGTTAAGGCCTTCGATAATAAGAAAGATAGCTGCTTGCGGTTTGATAAACCTGACGCAATGGAAAGTAAGAACACTACTTAATCACAGTAATTAAGTTAATTAATTAGTCAATAAATTTATCTATAATTTATCCTATTTTAATTGATTTCATAATCCATGAATGATCTTGAAACAATTGATCAATTTACGAGAATTCTGTTTTTCATTTTTAATTTTCAGGGGACAGATTTTTTTGGCTCAGGGATGAGGAATTTGCTAGGGAGACTCTGGCAGGTCTCAATCCACTGAGCATTCAATTGGTCACAGTATGTATATTAATGATTATTATTGTTATTTAAAAAAAAAAACATTTGCTTGGAAATTGTAATAAATTTTGCTAAATTTTTATAAATTCATAAATTTTGCAGGAATGGCCATTGATGAGTAAACTTGATCCTGCTGTTTATGGCCCTCCTGATTCAAAATTTAGTACAGAAATGATTAATGAAGAAATCAAAAAGTATAATTACGGGACCGTCCAGGAGGTAAGTTGCTTATACTAGTTCTCCTAAACAAATTTTGAATATTGCCTCAACTAATATGTAATTATGTTAAGTTTTTACATATTTTTTTAAGTATATAATCAATTTAATGCATGCAGGCCATAAATCAAAAGAAGCTATTTATGCTTGACTACCATGATTTGCTATTACCATATGTAAGCAAAGTAAGAAACCTTGAAAACACCACAATGTACGCTTCGAGGACACTCTTTATCCTAACCCCAGAAGAAACACTTCAACCTCTCTGCATTGAGCTTACTCTCCCACCAATGGCCGGAGAGCCGCAATGGAAAAAAGTGTACAATCCAAATTCTGATTCTACAATTTCTTGGCTATGGAAGCTAGCTAAAGCTCACGTTCTTGCTCATGATTCTGCTTATCACCAACTTGTTAGCCATTTTTTAAGAACACATGCTTCCATAGAACCATTTATTATTGCAGCTAATCGTCAACTTAGTGTAATGCATCCAGTTTATAGACTCTTGCATCCTCATTTCCGGTATACTATGGAAATCAATGCTCGGGCTCGGGGACTTCTTATTAATGCAAATGGGGTTATTGAATCTTCTTTTTTCCCTGGCAAGTATAGTATGGAAATAAGCTCTGTTGCTTATGATAAGTTGTGGAGGTTTGATGAACAAGCTCTGCCTAAAGATTTGATTAGCAGGTAATTTGATTTGATGTTATTTGCATAATTTTGTGTAGAATATGTTATGAGATTTGGTTTTATGAGTGCTCATGGTAACATGTCACCACGGAGTAAGAAACTGTGTTCAGTATACTGTAATACAATGTAATCGTGCTTAAGTTGCATGATTTTTTTTTCGTAACATTGCAAAGAAGATCATGCAATGTAACCGCGATTGCAAATCATTATGGCTTACAAGATGTTAGCTTAAGTTGTTGGGTTTGATCTCCGCGGGTAAACGAACACAGATCTGGATGATTAATCCGAAAATAGAACCCTTCTTTCCCCTTTCTCTCAGCTCATTAAATTCTTTTATTTTTGGTTTTTTCACTTGCTAGATTTGATTAAATTGGCAGGGGAATGGCTGTGGAAAATCCATCAGCTCCGCATGGTTTAAGGCTAACAATTAAAGACTACCCATTTGCAAATGATGGATTAATTATATGGGATGCTTTGAAGCAATGGATTACAGAATACATCAATCACTATTATCCAGACCCAAGTTTGATATCCTCCGATTCCGAGCTCCAATCATTCTGGACAGAAGTAAGAACAGTAGGCCACGGTGACAAGAAGAACGAACCCTGGTGGCCGGAGCTGAAAACTCCTGAGGACCTGATAGAAGTCATTACAACAATTGCTTGGGTGGCTTCGGCTCATCATGCAGCAGTCAACTTTGGTCAATACGCATTTGCAGGGTATTTTCCAAATAGGCCTACAACTGCAAGAAAAATTATGCCAGATGAAAAAGATCCAAATTATGACAAATGTGGGAAAATGTTCATAGAAAATCCTGAAAATGTTCTTTTGCAGACATTTCCTTCGGAGATTCAGGCGACCAAAGTGATTGTCGTTTTGGACCTTTTGTCTAGTCATTCTCCTGATGAGGAATATCTTGGGCAGGTTGTAGAACCTACTTGGAATGAAAATCCTGTTATCAAAACAGCGTTTGAGAAATTTCGCGCAACTATGAAGAATTTAGAAGCAGAAATTGATGCAAGAAATTGTAATGAATGTTTGAAGAATAGATATGGAGCTGGTATTGTGCCTTATGAGCTTATGAAACCGTTAT
>CATIWJ010133556.1:0-11607 GCA_949640765.1 Croton laevigatus | reverse complement strand
AGAATTTTGAAGCGGCTGATGTTGAACAAATTCTGAAGGTTCCTTTGGTACGTGGGGCTGGTTTGGATGTGTTGAGATGGTCAGGGACAAGGAATGGACAGTTCTCTGTTAAATCTGCATATCAAGTAGTGTTTGATGGATGGGATAATGGTAATAGCTCTTTTTCCTCTTCCGATGCAGATTACTTACTTTGGAAAAAATTGTGGAAGCTTCGGATTCGCCCAAAGTTCAAGCATTTATGTCACAAAGTATGTACAAGGCAAGTACCCACTAATACTGCTCTATTAAGCTGCGACATTAAAGTTGATGGCAGATGTCCCAGATGCGGTGAAGAGCCGAAAACCCTTGAACATTGTTTACTTCGCTGTCCGATTGCGAGAAAAGCTTGGTTGCTATGTCCATTTCGCATCCAAGTAAGTGACTCAATTTTTTCGATTAAGATGTGGTTCTTTGATAATCTTGAGAATATGCTGGTTGAACAGATCGAATTATTATGAAGCGTTATGTGGGGTATTTCGAGGATGAGGAATGTGTGGGTCTTTCAAAATAAGTGGCAATATGAAATGGTGATTGTGCAGCAGGCTATGGGTCATCTTTATGAGTATCAGTTGATGCAGGTTATGCCGGAAAGAGCTGGTTCTGTTACTCCTTAAACTCGCTGGTTACCACCTAACCCAGATAAAGTAAAAATCAACTGTGATGCTGCTCTTTTTGAGGATAAAGACGCAAATGGGCTGGGTTTTATAGCTAGAGATTGTAGGGGAAGGGTCATGGCGTCGGGATGTAAACGAAGAAATGGTGTAAAGCAGATTATTGAACTTGAAGCAGAAGCAATTGTCTTTGCTTTGGAAGCGGCCAGAGATCTTTCTTTTCGGCGAGTTCACATAGAAACTGATAGCCTTGAGTTAGTTCATACGTTGGTCTCAAATCAAAATCCCCCATCGGAATGGGGAACGGTGGTGCTCAAGATTAGGATGTTGGTAAGATGGTTTCAGTATTTTCATATTTCTTTTGTCCCTATAGTTAATAATAAGGTAGCACACTTGCTAGCGAGATTTTAATCTCAAGCAAAGAATTCGAAAAGTATTTGGGTTGAGGATGCTCCATCTGAGATTGCTCAACTTGTAATTGAGGAAATGATATTGATTAATGAATGAATGGATGTCAGTTTTATCTAAAAAAAAAAGAGAGTTTAATTTGTTTATTTATCCTTTTAGGGTTAACTGACGTTATTTCCTAATTCCTCCTACTTTTTTCGTTTTTTCGAAAACAAAAAAATTTGACGGCTTTCAATTTTTCGAATCAGACAATCCTAAACATGCTAGTTTTGGATTGGATTGGTTTTGAGTTACAAGTTAGGAAATAGACAATTTGTTGAAGAAATGACGGAAGAGGTTCGAGAAACTGTAAAAAAATGATATCCGATTAAAAAATTTGGGTGATTCATCTAATAATCGAAAATTAGGTTGATAATCTGGCAAATAAATCAAGAAACATTTAGTTTAATTGAAAACTAGCTATCGGTTAAAGAAGCCGGTCAATCAGACATCAAAATTAATTAATTAATAAGTTTTTAAAAATGGTATAAATTTTTGTGTTCGGAGTATTACATTGGTATAACCTTTTGTTGTTTTTTTTTTTGGTCTTTTGAAAGAAACATTGGAATAACCTTATGGCAATATAATTATTTTTATGAAGCCTTATGGCAATATAATTAGTGTTCAATTTAACTGAAAAATAAAAAAAGAACCAAATTGTCGAACAAAGTGGGATTAGAATCCTCACATCACATGGGATGAATAATGTATAATAATACATTATGTGTTACGCAGAATCTAACACCAAAGATTAGGCTTTATACTAAAGAGATTAGTTATATTATATTTTGATCACCAAAAAGCAAAAATAAACAACTTTTGAAGTGTTTTAGTGATTTGATTCTCACGAAATAATTGCACTTTAGAGTGACAAATTCCATAGTTTAGTTATAAAGTGTTAGTGGTTTGTCGTTTATTTAAATTTCCCTATAGCTTTAATGGCCCAAGTTTAACAAGTGTAAGCTCTTTATACATTTAGGCCGGCTAATCTAAATGTCACATCTTTGTGATTAATTAGCACAAAAGCTTTTGTTCTTTTTTTTTTTCTAAACTAATAATTTTTATGTTGATCTTTTTCGTTTTCTTGGAGAAAGATTTAAAGCATATCATGTGTTCTCTTTAATTGAAAATTATTATTATTAGAATATAGAAATTGTGTTTTTGGACATTACCGCGAAATAACACTTTTTAAGAAATAAAATAAAGTATATAGCACATAGGTTTAGAAAATTAAATAATAGTAATTTTGGTCTTGATTAACAAAATTAAAATATTTTAAAAAAAGTTTCTTTTGGAGTATTTATACATATATATGTAATAATAAAAGTAAATAACCGTAAATAATTTTTAAAATTGTTTAAAAATTCACCAAATGACTGGTCATTATCAATGTTAGGTAGCTTTTGATGACTTTCATCCAAAAATTATTAAATAATAGACAATACCAGAATCGATAAATAAAAATTAATAAATGTATATATAAATTAATAAAAATCAATACAATAAATAAAAAAATAAATAAATATTAATGAAGGTATATACAACTTAATAAAAATCAAAATAAGTAAATAAATATTAGTTAATAAATGTCAATAAATATATATACAATTCAATAAAATATATACAAGTTAATATATATAAATAAACATTCCAATTTAGGACCTTCTTGCAATTTCATGGGCCTCTTTGAAATACATCAAAAAAATTGAGGACGGAACTATAATTTGCTAGGGCCTTCTTCTTGGTCACTAATAAAACGTAGCAGTCACCCTAAAAACATCCGCCATACTTGCTCTGATCGAGCTTAGCGGCAGCCAGGCTAGGACTTTAGGGGCCGCGCAAACTTGCTCATCCACTCTGTCACCAGCGAGCTCTCCGTCGAGCAGATAAACGCGAAGAACATGGCTTCTGGACGATGCAGGCAACTTTGTCGTTGGCCAGAATGCTCGTTGATGGAGGGAGGTCGTCCTTGGTGCAATCCTGCTGCTTCGTCGTCATTAAAGGTGTTGCTATTGGTTTTGTGGAATTGGCCTCTGGTTTTGTTAATTAGTCTGAATCATATATTAAAGTAATTTCACATAATGATGCAGCATGCAATAATAAAACCTAAGTCAACAAATCAGACATGCAAGAATTTAACTATCGGTATTCATCTCATTCATCAATATTCTCTCCTTACTATACAAAAGTTGAAATATTCATCTCATTCACCAATTTCAAGACGAAATTAGTTGAAAAGTAACTATTGTTTGGTTAAGTTTGAGTTCCAAGTATTATTGGGAGCGATACTATTATAAAGCTCACATATGAAACACACCATTTTCTTCAACAGGGGGTGAATAATGAGATACTACTAATTTTTTTTTTCATTAAATCATAAATATTACAGTCCAGTAATATTTTAGTCACAAGCTCTACAACTCGATCTGTAACATCCATGACCAGTCCTTGAATTATGGCTTTTCATCCCAAAAAGTTGATCTCTTCCTCCTTACCGGTAAAGTTAAATGGAAGCCTCGTTTCATTACAATAATTAATAGAATAAGACAATGTAAAAGAAAAAATAACTCATTACATTTGCAAATTATTCAACTCTTTAGGGCCTTGTGTAACATGCTTTGAGGGATTGATGAGACATATCCTAAATATCACCTAATTCATGACATCCTCTTGGCGTAATGGAGACGGAGGAGGGTTCCCTGATAAACTCCAAATCCAAAGGGTATTCATTTCCGGTGTGTTCTACGGTGAGCAAGAGACTACTAGCCTTGGCAACGTCGTCGTTTCACCTTCCTTAAATTTCAAGGTTCTGCATGCGATTATTAGCGAGAAACTTGATTCATCTCCTCATCAGTAATCTACATATATCACAGGCCAGAAAAAGCATGGCTCAAGAATACCGGCGATAGCAAAGATTGATTTTTCTATTGTTTCTTGCGAGAAGGATTATTTCTTTCTCGTGATTTTGAAGTGATCGAGGCGTGATGAGGAGGCGAAAAAGTCGTGAGATAGGCAGAAATGTTGGGAAATATATTGTTATTTTCCCACCCTTCGGACCATCTTTAAGCAAGAACAAGGGGAAAATAAAATAATAGCTGAGAAAATTAAAGAGAATAAAACACAATAATTTAATGTGGAAAACTCCCGAAATGGAGAAAAACCACGATCGTTGCCTAACCTAAGAAAAATATTTACTATGCGGCAAATTATTATAACCACAAGTACAAAATATTTTTCTAAGCGATACTCGAAACACCCTAAAATATTTATATTCTAAGGAACTCCAAGAGAATCTATCTCTAATTCCTAATATAAGTACTTAAATTATTTTGACACATGAGCTCTTCTATTGAGCTATATTTTTCTAGTGCTATCTTCAAATAAGTTTCTTTATCTCCTATATAGGAGATGTAAACATTGTAATTTGCAACTTGTTTGAACAAGTTGCTTTGCCATCTCTTTCCAGCTTTATTTGAAAAGCTTCTACCAAATTTGCAAATTGTGTGCTAGCTATTTACAACTTAGAAAATAATTTCAAGTTGTCTTATTCTTTCACCAAAAACTTTGAATTGCAATTTGCAATTCTACATGGATCCACCAACTTGGATCCTTGTAGAATTGCAAATTGCAATTCAAATTGCAAAGTTTTAGGTGGAAGAAGAAAACAAACTCGAAGTTGTTTTTTAAATGGTAAATAGCTGGCACACAACTTGCAAATTTAATGGAAGCTTTTCAAATAAAGAGTTGGCAAAGCAACTTATAAGAGATGAAGCTTATTTGAAGATAGCATCAAAAAAATTCATTTATTAAAACACTTAAGCTCAAACCGACTATGAATTCTAAAGATTCATAAAGGTTTTATCAATGGTTTTAGTTGTGTTTTAAAATCTTAAATTTAGAAATGGAAAATAAAGAGTAAGAAATTTAGTAATCATAAAGACATAAGAAAGAATCACACTAAAAAATGTCTAAATTGCAAATTTTTTACCTCAGAACTTCTAGAAACTGTATGACAATGCCTTTTCTTCTTTGCTCTAATGCCGCATATAGCTGGTGTAGCTTCCTCTTTATAGACAATAGCCCCAATGTTGTTCTTATCCAACCCGTCATGGGCATTGACAGATGGTATTTTCTTGTTGTGCAAGATAATTTCCCCAAATTGGAGAGTGTGACATTTTTTGGAGTCCTTAGCATTTGCATTAACACTATTAGATCTTCTAGTAAACATCCAGCAACTCTTTTGGAGGAGATAAATAGATTGTTGGGAATTATATATATATTTATTAAAATAAATATATATATTTTAATTGTGTGAATGGAAATGAAGGGAAAGATGGTTAGAGTTTGGTTCAACCTAAACTCGGTCTAACCAAAAGCGGTTACATTTGGTCTAACCAATTACCACTCGAACCGGTGCACCTTTTCATTTGCACCCTTTGATTTCCTATATATACCCAACTCCCCTCCATGATTTTTAACTTCCAAAAACAGAATTTTCAAAGGAAAAGTTCTGCATAACATTTTTTTTTTCCTTCTCCTCTCTACAAAATTCATTTGGGTCAAGTGTGATTTACTCCGCAATTTGCGTTCATTGTTTATCGGGGTTTGAAGTGTAACACTCCTTAACCCAACCATTAATAGTCAAGCTAAGATATGTCACACCAAATATGGAACATGGTAACAGAACATAATTTAATTAAATATTACATTACTAAATATTAGAATTAACGTTTAACATCGTTAAGTGGTTAATCGATTCAGTAATTCCCATGAAAGACCACCCGCTCAGGTCTCTTTAGATAGAATTACCATTTCAAATAAGCTCCCAGGAAAGGCTGGAGGGGTCAAACGGTCCCACTCAAAATCCAGTCTCCTTAGAACTTACTTGCACAATTATTTACTCGACAATATTTAAACATTAATTAAGTAGCTTAAGAATTTTACAAACACATTTAAATTGTATCTTTTACAAATTAAAAATATTAAATAGTACATGCCATCTTATTCTTATTTATAACAGGGGAAAATACCCATTGATCTCTTCAATTTCTGGCTGGCGGCTATGATCTATCTAAAGATCCTGAATCTACTTCTCTTCACTGGTACCTACAAGTTAAAACACTTAACTTGTTGAGCAATTATACCTAGTGGATACTTTACCTATAGAAAAGTATAAATGCATGCAATATAACAAAATCACTTGATAAATGTATTTAGGTAAACAATAAAAGTATAATCATAATTAAACAATTAAAATAAAACTAAAAATTTAAATTTTATATAAATCATATTAATATCTCAAATTAAAAGAATTCATTGCTTGGTTGACTCTACTAGATATTCAGACGAACCTACTTTACTTACTTGAATAAACTCATCAATTGGCTATATTACCAACTGATTACATAATTTCTTGGATCAACTCACCAAATGGTGGACACTAAATGGTTACATAATATCGGTTGTTACCGTAAATCAATCACAATCAATGGTCATATATTACATAACTCAGGATATGATCGATCATTCCTTACATTAACTCAGTTCAACTAAATTTTAGTAGAGCTTAAAAAAAATAAATCTTTTTAAATTGCATTTTTCATACACTAAATCGGAAGTATAATTTTCTTCACAGTTCACATCTCAATTCAAATATTTTAGTCAAAAATATATTCATCAAAATATTTATTCATAGAAATTGTACCATATATTTTACCAAATTTCCAATAGTGGAAATATTTAATCAAAATAATAATTTCATAAAAATTTGAATTCTTAATGATAAAATTTTTATCTAAGTTATTCTAGATATTTTGAATTTTCCTAAAATAAACTTAGTTACTATTTTTATATATTTTTCCAAAAATATTCGTTTTCGGTGCTAAAAATTATTCTTATAAAATACCATTCTTGAAATCACTATTTTTATCAAAATATTATTCTTGTCAAATATTTCAAAAATAACTTGATTGATAATTTATTAATTCATAACTAATAAAGTAGTAAATAACATATTTTCCTTTAGTCAAAAAAATTGATTTATTCAAATATTATTTTCATACCAAATAAAAATCTCAAATATCTTTATAAGAATTCAAGCATAATAAAATTAACAAATCAAATTAAAACATAATCATATAAACATTTAATTTAAATATAACTCATGAAAAATAAGATAAACCATGCAAAAATAAAATAAAAATGACTTTTCAAAGTTAAAGTATCAGACCTCCTTCCGGCTCGATTAATCCTATGGTTCCTTCGAGGTTTGGTTTTCCTTCTTTAGTTCGGGATGGTCCTAATATTGTACATATAATTTTTTTAAGAGTCAAATCCTTCCATTTATTCCATTATTAACTTTTTAAATGGAAATTTTTTAAGTGGTCCTTAAAAAGTTGTCTAATAACTTGGTCCAAAAATTAATTAAGTCCTTAAAACATCAAATTGGATCCAAAATATAATTTTTTAGACTTAATTTTGATGTTAATTAAATTTACTTAGGTCCCAAAAATATTTAATTTAACAAATAATCCAAAATAATAATTTAATTAAGCTGTTGGATTAGATTGAGAAATAAAAATAAGTTTGAGGGCTCAATACCTAAATAAATAAAGGCGGAGGGACCTAATTGAAAACGGATGGAAACTTCAAGGACTGCGCAGTAATTTTCCGTCAGGCGCGCGCTCTGCCGAGGAACTCCACAGCGCCTCAAAACGACATAAGCCCCGCCCGTGGTAGCACGCCGAATGACAGTGCGGCTGGGCACAGTTTTCTACCTCAACGGCAACGACCCAAAATTTTGTGTTTTCTCTCAATTTTAAGGACCTTTCTGAAATTATGAGCACTCTACTGATTCTTCAGGGGTATGAGTCTATTTATAGGACACAAAAAAGTGGCAAAATAATTTTTAGACCACAATTTGTAAAAAATATCATTTAATCAAATTGGACCAACTTATCTAATCTTGTCTCCCACTTAAAAATTTTATTAGTGGATTCTTAACTAATCTTATCTTCAGAACTTAATCATTAAGTTTTTGACAATTATTGATGATTTTCACCATTTTACGGTGATAAATTTAGATTTACGGTTTACCGAATTTTATACTTAAATCGATCATCTTGATGTCTAGATTCCAAATTTTGATATTTCAAGACCAAATTTCGAGTTTAAAATTTTTCGAAGGTTAAAATAACCAAAATACACTCGGTAAAAAAAATTTCAATATTATACTTAAAATGTCCATTTCTTTGATCTAATTATTATTCGGACATTTAACTTATCAAATTTCCTTAAAATAACTTTTATTGAAATTATAAAAATATTTACAAAAATATTCGGAATTAAAATTTGGGCTGTGACAACTTTATCCTCCTAATTTTTGAGTTTTCGCCTCGAAATTTATTTACCATGAAATAAATGTGGATATTGCTGTCGTATAAATTCTTCTGTCTTCCAAGTTGCCTCTTCGACTTTATGATTTCTCCATAGAACTTTTACCAATGAACTTAGGACTTAGCTTCCCTTTTTAATGAAATCTTAGCACTTTCTTTCATGGAGAAACTTTCAAAAATATCATATCTCCAACTTTATACTTTATGTCTCTTCTTTTCAAATCAGCGTAAGACTTCTGTCCATCAGCAGCTGTTTTCAACTTGCCTTTGATCACCTTTACTTTGTCTTCGGTGTCTTTCACCAATTCTGAACCCACCATCTGTCTCTCACTTAATTCTTTCCAGCAAATTGGTGTTTGATATTTTCTTCCATACAACAGTTCAAAAGGTGTTATCTGAATACTTGATTGATAGCTGTTGTTGTACGTCAATTCCATCAACGCCACATACTTAACCCAGCTACCTAATGCATATGCTCTCAACATATCTTCTAGAATTTGAATCACCCTCTCTGACTGTCCATCAGTTTGTGGATGGAAAGCAATACTGAAATGCAGCATAGTATCTAATGTTTTTTGCAATTTCTCTCAAAATCTAGAAGTAAATATTGGATCTTTATCCGATATGATTGATGTTGGAATTCCATGCAACCTGACTATTTCCTTCATGTACATTTTGCCAACTTGTCCATGGAATAATTGACTTTGACAGGTATAAAATATGCAGACTTAGTTTAGCTTGTCTACTATAACCCATATTGGTCATGTTTGTCTTGGGTTATTGGTAACTCTGTGACAAAGTCCATGGTTATTTGTTCTCATTTTCATTTTGGGATATTGATAGATTGTAGTAACCCAGCTGGCATTTGATGTTCTACTTTAACTCGTTGACAAGTCAAACATTTGATGACATATTCTAACACGTGCTTCTTCATTTCGAGCCACCACTAATACTTCCTCAGATCCTAATACATTTTTGTACCTCCCGGATGCATTATATACGGGCTATCGTGAGATTCTTCCAAAATTTTCTCTCTTAAATTTTCAGCCTTTGGAATCAGTAATCTATCTTTAAAGTATAGTGTTCCTTCTCATATACTATATTTTCCTTCTTGATTGCACTTCTCCCACTTTTTCACTTTTGCATCATTTAATTGTGCTTCTCGAATTTTTTATAGAAACATGAGTCGTACTAACATTTCTGCTAGCATTTCTTCATTTTTTCCCGGGCTTAACTTAACTCACATCACTTTTAACGTGTGGATTCACTTTTGACTTTTGCCTGGAATGAAGAAGCACATGCCAGCTGGCATTTGATGTTCTACGTTAACCCGTTGACAAGTCAAACATTTGATGACATATTCTGGCACGTGCTTCTTCATTCTGGGCCACCAATAATACTTCCTCAGATCCTGATACATTTTTGTACCTCCCAGATGCATCGTATACGGGCTATTATAAGATTCTTCCAAAATTTTCTCTCTTAAATTCTCAACCTTTGGAACCACTAATCTATCTTTAAAGTATAGTATTCCTTCTCGCATGCTATATTTTTCTTCTTGATTGCGTTTTTCCCACTTCTTCACTTTTGCATCATTTAATTGTGTTTCCCGAATTTCTTATAGAAACATGAGTCGCACTAACATTTCTACTAGCATTGCTTCATTTTTTCGGGGCTTAACTTAACTCGCATCGCTTTTAATGCGTGGATTGACTTTTGACTTAGTGCATCTGCCACTCTATCGGCTTTTCTTGGATGTTAATTGATTATAGTCATAGTTCTCCAGGATTTGAATTTACTTCCTCTGTCGCGAGTTAAAATCCTTCTATATAGGAAGATATTTAAGACTTTGGTGGTTTTTATAAATATAACACTTTTCTCCATACAGATAATGTCTCCAAGTCTTAAATGCCAACACTATTGCTGCAAGCTCTAAATCATGTGTCAGATAGTTTTTCTCATGTAGCTTTAACTGTCTCGACACATATGCCACCACCTTTGCATTAGAACACAATCTAAACTAATGTGTGAAGCATCGCTATAGATCATGAAATTCTTACCAGATTCAAGTTGTATTAATATAGGGGCTTTCGTCAACTTCTTCAATAATTCAAAGCTCTTCTGGCATTTCTCCATCCACTAATATTTTAACATCTTTTTGCAATAATCGAGTTAGCGGTGCTGCGATTATTGAGAATCCTTTTATGAATCGACGATAATATCCCTCTAGTCCTAAAAAACTATGCACTTCTGTCATTGTCCTGGGTGGCTTCCATTGTACAACTACTTCAATCTTCTTGGGGTCCACATGAATTCCTTCAGCATATTAATATGGCCAAGAAAAACAACTTCCTTCAACCAGAATTCACACTTACTAAACTTGGCATATAATTGTTTCTTTGTAGCACTATTTATAGATATTTATCATATTCTTCTTCATTCTTCATTCTTGGAGTACATCAGTATATCATCTATGAATACTACTACAAATTAATCTAGATAAGTGTGGAAAACCTGATTCATCAAGTCCATGAATACCACAGGTGCATTCGTAACTCCAAATGGTATTACCAGAAATTCATAATGTCCATATCAAGTTCTAAATGCATTCTTTGGTATATCTTCTTCCTTTACTCCCAACTGATAAATACCCGATCTTAGATCAATCTTTGAAAAGATATGGGCTCCTTTGAACTGATCAAATAAATCATCAATACGCGGTAACGGATACTTGTTCTTTATTGTCGTCACCTTGTTAAGTTACCGATAATTGATGCACAGTCTTAGAGAACCATCTTTCTTCTTTACGAACAAGACTGGTGCACCCCATAAGGAAACACTTGGTCAAATGAACCCATTGTCTAAAAGTTCTTGTAATTGAACTTTCAATTCCTTCAACTCCATTGGCGCCATTCGATAAGGTGCTATTGAAATTGGTGCGGTGCCTGGATAAACGTCGATAGTGAATTCCACCTCTGTCACGATCAAATCCCCGGGTTGGAAGGATTTACTGTGTAAACCGGGACGCGTATTAAATAATTAACTGTGTAAATTGTAAAATAAATAAATAGAATATGTAGATTTTATTTAAATTAGGACTAAATTGAAGGAAACAA
>CATIWJ010133542.1:0-10085 GCA_949640765.1 Croton laevigatus | reverse complement strand
TGCTGCTTCGGGTTCTGTAGGCATTGGTTGTATGGTGCGTGATTCAACCTCGTCATTTATAGCATGTCGAGCTTGGAGGTTTTCATGATTCTTTAATGCAAAGTTGGCGGAAGTAATAGCGGTGCGTGAAGCTTTGAGTTGGATAAGCACTCAAGGTTGGCAAAGAATTATTGTGGAGACAGATTCATAATTGGCGGCACAAGCGATAAACAATGGTTCTTTTGATGATGATTCAAGCTTTGGTTTATTGATTTAGGACTGTAAAGCTCTTAAGATGCGAAATGTGTTTTTGCTTATAGCTCATACACTTGCTGTAGGGTCTCATTCCGATGCAGGCTTGGGAGAATGGTTTCATATAACTCCTGCTCTACTTGATGTATTAGAAGTTTATTAATAATATTGTCCACATTTTCTTTCAATAGAAAAAAGACTAAATAATCAAAATAAAAAAATATATATAGGGACGAAAAATTATACTACCATTAAAATACATGGACTAAGTTACATATTATTTAAAAATACATGTTTCTTTAAACATATTGTTGTTATATTTCAGTCATCATTAACAAAAAGTAATGCACTGATTTGATTTGCTGCGGAAACTGGAATTTAACAAGTTTGTAACTGACAGGGTGCCCTTTTCTGATATTAACAAGGCTTTTGACTTAATGCTCAAAGGAGAAGGCTTAGACTTGAAGTGTATTATTAACATGGAGGAATAATTTTTTCTATATGGACAAAATTACCCCTGAAACATTGTGCTTCACTGTCCATATTTTCCTTTTCAATATCAAATATGTAATTTCATGATTGCATAATTCTCAAAGAATCTAGTTACAAACTAAAACGATAAGCATCGAGTAAAGAAGGAAATATCTCGTATCCTATAACAATTTTTTTTTCCAAAAACAAAAAATTATAAGCGCATAAACCATGGAAATCGATAATTTCCTGCTGCTATTACTTGTATTTCTCCATTATTCTTCTGGCTTCTTCTAAAGCGTCATCAGAAGAATCCCCACCACCACCATCACCACCTCCACCTTTAGGGCCTTGATCTTTGTTCAAGGCAATGAAGATAAAATATACGAATCCCATTGTAGCCTGTCAATCAAACACCCGAAAAAAAAAACAAGAGAGTAATTATAACTAATATGTGAATTTCAAATGTGATCATTTTGAACTCTTTCAGATTGACTCTTGCAGATAAGAAATAAAACAAACGTACCAGTGCAAATAAAGCTGTAGATAAAAATGATTTAAGTACAAAGAGGGAAATGGTTACTGCAGCAATAGTTACTGATATCCTTGCAATTGGTCTTGGTACAGAGTCCTACCAAACAGCAAGAAACAATAAAAGAAAAAAAATTTATAAATTTCAATCATCCTCAGTGCAGAAAGGAAACAAATTCAGCTTACAGGCACAAGATTTGTTCCTGCTTCAATGCCATCCCTTCCAACCTTCAATACCGTTTGAAAAACTATTTTGCAGAACCCAAATACCCATTAGCAATGAAAAGCACAAAACTCTTTAAACAAGTACAATTAAAGCCAAAGAATGCCAGACCTTTCAAGAAATTAAACTGTGAGGAATAGACGACCGGAACAGACCTGGGATTGCGCAGCAGCTTCCACCTTAAAACTTGCGATTTTGGAAGAAGAGATTGCTGCTTCAGTTGCAAAAATGAATTAGCAGAAAGAAACTTTGAACTGAGAGTTGGGGTCTGGCTCTTGAGAGAGTAGCCAAGCGGAATGGAGAATAAGCTATGAACAATGGCTGAAGAAGCCATATGACTCTGCCCTATATGGTGGTTAAGATTGTACTAGGATCCTCTGTCAGTTAAAAACAGTATGGGAATAAAACAGCAATGTAACGTTCGTGTTTAATTCAGCTTCCAACCTAAAAAAAAAAAAGGGTCAAATAAACAGATAATAAATCGTTGACTTATAGAAAACGGATATGGGTGCATACACGTTTTATATAGTTTTTGTTTCAAAAATTCGACAATTAAAATTCAATACCTATTTCAAGTTTTCAATAAATAAAGTCTCATAATAACAATAACATATTAAAAATTGCATAAAATTACTCCAATTCCAAATAACATAAATAACAAATTCACTATTCCCGAAAAAAAAAACCATAACAAATACATTAATTTAAATAAACATAATAACCAAGTCCAACTCCAAATACAGTAATCTAAATAAACATAACCAAGTCCAAAATACATCAAACTTAATAAACATAACGAAGTTCCAATACATTAAACTAAATTAACATAACCAAGTCCAACTCCAAATACATTAATCTAAAGAAACCTCACTGCCGGTGTCAAGAACCATCGTAATATTTTGTGGTGGCATACCAACAGTTAAGGAAAAGTTCAGGAGGAAAGAAAAAGTAGATTTTGATTCAATTTTTGTGGGGTTGCGAAGAGTTTGGGTTTAGGTTTGTTTGTTTAAATACTAAGAATTGAAGGAGGCTTAAGATTTATGTACGGGATAATTAAAAAACAAGAATTTAAAAAGGAAGATTGAAGGGTTGTTTAATGGTTGGAGAAGAGTTGTTTTCTTTAAACAAAAATGACAAACTTGTCTCTATATGAAAATTGAATCACGGCACATCTCATATTATTTCACATAATTCTGATGCCTTTATATTGACATAGCTCCTCTTCCTCCATCCTACTTTCATCACTATTAGTTCATAAATAAATAAAACAGTTTGTAAACTTCAGCTCAAAAACATGAAATCTTCGGCTCAAAACCATATTACAAACATGAAATTTAAAAATCAATTTCAGTCAAACTCAAAAACAAGCTATTTAACCATCAATTTACATTAAAATTTCAGCTATTTAACCATGAAATTCAAGAACAGTATTTAAACATCAATCTTCAGTCAAACTCAAGAACAAGCTATTTAAGCATCAAATTACAGTAAATTTTCAGTTCAAAAACAAGTTACATAGCTTCAATTCAAGAACAATATAAGCATCAATTTTCAGCTCAGCTATTTAACCATCAAATCCAAGAACAAATCAGAACCCAAAAACTGATTTTCCTTACCCGATAACTCAAGAACAAATGGCAGCTCCAGGAGAACACAACTTCTCGGTTTCAGGTTAGGGGAAAGAAGCGGCTCAATGAGTCAAAATGTTCAGCTTAAGTTGAATTTTCTGTAGCATTAGGCTTTAATAAGAACACTAACGAAATTAAAGAAGAAAAGAAGAGAAAGAAACTTACAGTAATCACTCATTCATTTGAGAACTGAAACCAGAAACCCTAAGAAGAAGAAAAGAAACCTTGCCGTCCGTGGGAGATCTTCAGGTCGACGTCGACTCAAGGAAAAAGACGACGAACGGCCGGCGGAGCCGTCTCGGGTTGTGTGTGGTCGTGGCGGTGAGTGTGAGTCTGCGACTCTGCGTTTGAAAGAAAGAAAACAAAGCGAAGAGGAGTAAAATAGAATAGGAGAAACACGATATTGGAGTAGAAAAAGAAGGGATTTTGGGGATTTTTAAATCCACGTCTTTTTGACCATTTTTGATGCAAGATACGGGTATGCCGTATTAAACGATTGTTACCCGTTTCTTTCGTTTTATTCGGATGGCCTATTTTGAACGGTTTTCATATTTTGAAAGGGAAAGTTCACCATCCACATTTAATACGGATTTTAAACGAAAAAAGCTAATGGAGGTTTCGGCCCTTCCAGTTTTAATTACGCACTTTCCTTCTATGATTGCGTTTTTTTTTATCTTTATTCCATTTTTCTTATTTATCTAATTTTGTTGTGATAAGAAAAATGAAATCACTTTGTGTGTACAACTTAGGGAATAGCGTGTAGTGATTTACCAAATGCTAAAAGTTACTATTATATGGGTTAGTATTTATTATATTAGTTAATCTTTTAAAAAAATGCTATTTACATAATTAAAAATTATTTCAAAAAATACTTTAATGAACTCTATAAAAAAATAATTTTTAGAACGATCAAAATGATAAAAATAATTTTAAAAGCTATTGTCCACAAACCTTACTAAACTTTAAGTTCCTTACAATTTTTCTTTAAAAACATTTTAAAAAAAACAAAAGAAAAAAACAAAGCAAAGCAAAACTATTTTCCTAGAAAAACAACTATATGATGAAATAATTATAGAGCGACCGTCGTCCAACTGATGTGGAATGGCAATTAAATATATCATTGACATGTGTTAATCAAATGTATATTGTCGCTCACTCTCCATCTCCATCTCCATCACCTTCAAGGTTCTCTCGTACTTTAAAAAGCTTAAACACTAGTCATGGATGCACATTAAAACTGTGATCCTTACTTTCAAGCTTCTTCAACAAACAAATTTGAAGAAAGATAATTTAATAATCCGTTTTATCTTTAATTTAAGAAAGAGAAAATAATATTTTTAGTGAAAGAAAGAGAAAATGATAATATTTAATTTTGGGTTGAAGAAAGTGAAATTATTTATTGAAGAAAAAGAAAATGAGTATAATCATTTTTTTTTAAAATAATTTCATTATACACATACATGTCAATGATTTATTAAATTGTCATATCATATAGGGGATGGGGTGGCAAGATGGTAGCGCATCAGAGAAAAAACCCAAGAGATACATGTTCGAAGCTCGTTCAACAAGTAGAAAGAACCCTCCCTCCCTGTCATATCATACTGGTTTTGATGTAATATATAATTACTCTTTTATACACTTGTCTCTCTTTTCGCATAGAGCTTTCAATGGATTAAAACTATCTTGACGAATGTGGTAATATTTAATAAAAGAGAGTTATAAAAATGATGTTATATATCCATGCGTTTTTATAAAAATATTTGAATCTGGATTTACCATTGTTACTGTCTATGTTTATAATTTAAATATCATTGGAAAAAGAGATATCTAAAACTTTGAATTTATTGAAGAAAGAATTTGAGATGAAAAATCTCGGAAAAACAAAGTTTTATTTTGGTTTGCAAATTGAACATATTGCAAATGATATTTTAGTCCATTAATCCACATATATAGTCAAGGTATTGAAGCGATTTTATATGGATAAAACACATTCATTAAATTCACCAACGATTGTTCAGTCACTTGATGAGAAAAACAAAAAAACCTTTTCAACCTCGAAAAAATGATAAAAAACTTTTTGGTCCTAAAGTACCATACCTAAGAATGTGTAGACTCAAAAATCTCAAGTAATGTCTCGTGAGGGGAGTATAATAGGCACTATACTTTTTTTCCCTTTCAAGATTTTTATGTTTAAGGTTTTATTTAGTTAGGTTTTAAAGAAATATATTCTTTAAACATTCAGAGGAACGAAGCATATTCTTACAAGTAAAATCAAACTTATTCTTTATCAAGTTAAGGATCATATTTCTACAATATAATTGAACTATTGTACCTATAAATAAATGAGTTTCTGTAATCACATATTCATCAATAATTTTACTCTTTATTCTCCTCCATATCTTCTTTTTTCTCTCCTCTTTCTCTAATTCTCTTTCAAGTATTAGTCTTATTTTAAGACATATGTCATGGTTGATAAAGCAGAAGCACATTTGATGACAATCAAAAAAACTAAACTGGTTAGGAATTTTGAAATGAAGAGCAATTGGGAAAGGAATAGTTCAGTAAATACCAACAGGAGAAACGCAAGAAATGCCATCAAAACAAGCATCTTCGGAAGAAAAAATAAAGAGAGTATAAAATCTTTCTGTAAAGATGTGAACTGATGCCATTCCAACTCCATGAAAATGAAAAATATGCCTGAAATCTCAAGTCACAAACAGAAATTTATTGGAACATCGTGTATGAGCGTGAATCGTACAGACTTCAATGTATACAAAAAGTTGAGCGTGTTAAACCCAAAAAGAACTCAGTAGCTTCCTTATGAGCCATTTTGCTCCAAAGCACGTTACACCGAATAAAGAAATCTGGCCTCAACAACTCCAGTAGCGAGGGATAAGGGGCAGAATATAAGCGGAGGGTAGAGAAAAAGATAAAGTACCATGGAAGTAAAATATTTTCGACAAGGAGAAGAAGATGAAGAAAAGCAGAATGACCAAAATGACCATTTCTATCAAACCCCGTGGAGATTGTTAAAATTTGATGGTCCAACCATATCCAGAAAGCCTTTTATCGATAGCTCTGGAACAGAGAGATTTTTACCTAGCAGTTCATGATCTATAAAGATGACAACCACTGTTATATCATCATGGAAAAACCGCCTACTTCCTTTATCGATCTTCTTAAGATCATCATATCTCATCTCCCTCTTCTTAGCAGCCTCTTTTAAAGCTGTTTTAACAAGTCTTCTAGCAATTCCCTATTAACAAGAAAAAGGAAAATGAGTGCCTTAACAGTGTAAAACTAAATAAGGGGAGTCAGATTTACATACATTACGTGGATAATTATACACTATCTCCACAGCCTCCTGATTTGTCATGTGTTCCCAGAGCCCATCGGATGCAAAAATGACAAATTTATCATTGGGACGCAGGACTCTCGAACATATGGAGGGGTCTGATGTCAGCACGGGGCGTCGAATGGGCTCGGAAAGGTGGAATCGTGGAAATGAAGGATCAAGGGAAAACTCTGGCCTTTTCAAGTAAGCATCGCCTATAGATCTCGATACCTACCGGGAGTAATAAAACAACAGGGAAAAATTGTAACTAAGCAATAACAAACATATTGTACTGCAATTATAGAAGGAAAAAACAACAATTTCACAGGAAATAGAAACATCCATCAAGTGTGTTTCACATCAAAGTCTCATAAACAGCTAGCATAATGAATCTTGGCATGCACATAGTTTATTACAATAAATATAATTTGAAATGTTAATGATTTAATTTGGTTACCAAAATGGAATAGATGAAGAGAAGAAAAAAAAATTCAGACTTGAACCATTAAGAACTTGGTCTTCGTTTATTCAATACTTGTCAACACCAGAAAAGAAAAAGGGCCAATGCACCCTTTCTTTGTGAGAAAAGAGAACCCTATCAGATTGGAAGCCTCTGAAGGCATCTGCCTCCAAACATTATTATTAGTAATCCCTTTTTTTTTTCCTTTTTCTTACGGCTTCTCAGTTCTGTACAGTCAATATGAAAAAATTTAGGAAAACATCAGTGCATAACAACTAGTGAATGGAAGTTTATTACCCAAAAGTCTTAGAAAGCTGTGTCAATCACTGAATTCTTATTCAATTCTGATTAACTTCATAATTTAAACTCTTATAAGAGAGTCCTAAATGAATACCTCATAATCAAGATTAATAGATATCATCATGACCTTTTTTTTTTTTTTTTTGAATCAAGAAGGGGGATATCATGGGTATATGCATAGATTACATAAGCACCTACCACTAGGCTAAGAATTAGCGTGCGATATCATCATCGCTTGATTTTACCAAATTACGTAATGAATTAGTGAATTATCATGAACAACAAGCACTTGTGCAAATCAGGATAAAACAAACACAACATTGAATCTCAAGTATTTCATGCAACAACTACAGAAACACAAAACTATCATATTTGCATTCCTTTTAATGTGCAGAAAAGCTGCAGATTGAATTTTAAAAAATGCACGTCATAGCTGAATGGAACAAAACATTATCCAGAATAAAGAAAAAGAAAAGTCACTACTATGTATTATCAGGATTCTCAACAGACAACACTAACAATATTGGAAGAGAAGCAAACCTGTATAATGCCTTTGATACGCCAAACTCCATGCTTCATAACTACAATATGTGAATCATCCGGATGCAAAGATTTGAGTTCTTGTCTAACTTCTTCCATACTTGCATTATGTTCCGTGGTCAATTGCTCAGCAACTATTTTATTAGATCTACCTAAACAACCAATTACAGCTCGAGAATCGCCAAGATTAGCAACGTACAATGTATCTCTCCATATAACTCCAACTAAACAACAAGATCCAATGGCTGCAATCAATGGTTTTATTCCACAAGTCCTACGAACAAGAGTAAGAAATCCATCCTCAGTAGCAGAGAAGGCACTTCTAAGGATTTCTTCAGAAATGTTTCCTCTTTCTCTAGCTAACCCTACAAAAAAATGCACCATCATATAAACTAGCATTTAACTTTAAACTTTCCCAAAATTGCTTAAGCCCCTTTGCCTAAGATTCAACATGTCAAACAGAAGCCAAGTCTTTTTTTTTTTTAATAAATCATATTGGTAATTGACCCAAAATATCAATTCAAATGTTCATTTAATAGTCTCAAAATTATCAACACAGACCAATTCAAATACAAACAAAAGGATTAATAACATAGATAATAAATTTCCAGTTCATCAAGAATCGAATAAACCGCAAGAGAAATTCAAATTCATCAAGAAAGAACTGAAAATTCTATTCAACTTATCAGCAAAATCCAAAAAATAAATAAAACACTGAAAATTCTATTCAACTCATCAGCAAAATCCAAAAAAATAAATAAAACCCAGAAGAGAAAATCTGATTTTAAAAAAAAAAGACAAATAAAAAAAACTCACTGATGAGATTTTTGAAGAGATGGTCAGAAATGAAACGAGAGGCTTCGGGCCCACCATGGCCATCATAAACACCAACAAAAGTGGCATCACGGCCAGTCTCAACTTGACTATGGTCTTCAATAGTCTCATTGGCTTGAACAACCGCAAAAGAGAATTCACCATATGAGTGTTTTTCAAGGTCTTTAGACCAAAGAAGAGAGTCACCAATAGAAGAATCTTCATCATCGTTAACACTATCATCCTTGTTCATACGGGCATATCGACTCACCGGTCTCCAACACGCCATTGCTATCCTTGCCAGCCACGACAACATCCCTCATTTCCTTTTAAAACCAAAACCACTTTTCACAATAATCTCAAGATTAAAAAAAATAAAAATTCAAAATTATGGTTCAGAGAATTTATTTGTGGTTATAGTTAAAATTGGGGATTTGGGTCAGTAAAAGATTGTGAGATAGCGATAGATCAAAGTCAAAAGGAAGTAAGAAACTGAAGAGAAAACCAAGTAAGAGAAGTCAAATCAATAACAAAAAGAGAAAATGCAGAGACAAAACTACAAACAAAGAGATTAGAATCCAAGAACAAGAAATTGCTTGCAAGATTGACGGATCATTAAGAAGGAAGACAGTAAGAAAAATTTGGATTTTTAGAGAGGTGGGTAGGGGAGAGAGAGAAGACCTGGGTTGAGAGAGAGGGGGAAGTTGCAGAGGAGAGTGGTAGGAGGGGAAAGTTGACGATGCCGAACTAATAAAATTTTCCTTTTTATTTTCCTTTTTCCCTCTTCTTTCTCTTCTTCTTTTTCAATTTATATGCTAAAATAAATAAAATGCTAATAAAAGCCATGTGCGGTAATTGAATTATAGCCTTAAAGTTTATAAATTTACTTTACTGCTGGGGAAGGTAAGTATTGTATTTCTAAAGGATAATTATCATTTTCATATTTTAAAAAAAATATATTACCTTCGTTCTCAAAAGATGGAGACTTGTATATGAAAGGTAATTTTAAAATATTGAGACTTTTAGTATATTTGTGTGTATTTAAACAATTTTGAGTCTTGTCTTTTAGTGGAGAAGATTTGAATTTTAGTGTATATGGGGTTCACTTTTTATATTAATTTGATGTGAGTTAGTAATGAAAAACATGTGGGGTTCACTTTTTAAATTAAGTGGATATGAGTTGTTAGGCTAGAATTGGAAGAAAATTATGTAGAAAAAGAATTGTGAATAATGTGAAGTCTCAACTTTTTTAAAACAGAGCTAGTATCATTTTCATGTGTTTTATTTTTATTTTTACTAAATATATTTAATTTGTCTCTAAACAAAATATATATTATTTTATCTCTAATTTTTTTTAATTTCTAAATTTTATTTTATTTTTTATTTCTAAATTTTATTTCCATTGTATTATTATATATTTAAATATAATTCAAATAACTAATTTCAAAAGATATAATATTGACATAATTAGTAAAATAGCACATATTACTTTACATTTGAAAAAATTAACACATACTACCTCCGTGTTTTTCATTTCTTTACGTTTGCTTTTCA
>CATIWJ010133504.1:0-12168 GCA_949640765.1 Croton laevigatus | reverse complement strand
TAAATTTCTCTTAATATTTTTCCAATTAAATAACTACTTAGCGTCGATAATTTATTCAAAATATGACGCCTATTATTTATATTCAAATTCCATTAATTTTAATATAACTCTCAATTCAAATAAATATCATTAATTAAATTTACGATATTTGAAATTCTGGTAATTCGAAATTTCATATTAACAAACGGATTTCATATTTGGGTTCAGAGCGTCGAAACGATGCCGAATAAGTACTGTCGAAAAATCGGTCGCCGGAGGGAATATTCCGGTCACCGGTAAGGGAATATTTCGTCGCCGACCGGTCGCCGGAAACTGCAAACGACATCGGAAATTTGCACAAAATACATTTTCAGGTTCGTCTCAACGTCTAGTTTTCCAATATGTGATCAAATCTAACGGACTACCGACCGTTTAGCCGGAAATTACCAAAAACCGAACCGGCAATCACCGGAAAACATAAGTTTCAACTCCGGTATCCGATTCAAGCAAACTCAACGTCAAATGAAAGCTAAGGAAGTAAGGATTAAGAATTTACCGTCAAACTCGACGGACAACCGCCAGAAGGGGTCAGAAAATCCAAAAATCCGATTTGCCATTTGTACACGACTTTCATTCCGTCTATAGATCGGCGACAAGGCCTATAACACCGGAAAGCTCTCGTCGCAAGGATTCCAGATCAGGTCTCAGATCGTCCATCCGATCACCGGAGAGGCCGGGATCTACGCCGGAAGCCGTTCGGCGTCGCCTCCCTTGGGTCACCGGAAAAACCGTATTTTCAGGCGGCAAGGCTTATGTCAAAAGAAAGCCCTTGAAGAGAGGAGTCGACCGGTGTCCTTAGATCGTCCGTCCGATGCCGGAGCACGCCGGAAAATGCATTTGAAACCGGCGGTGAATAGTATGATGAATAGTAACCGTTCACTTTCAGCCACGAGTATGGCCTGCTCCGGTGGTATCACGCGACCGGACCTCCACCATCAGACTCGCCGTGATGAGATCTTCGCAGTGGCGGGCGAGTAGCAGCCGTCAGAGCTGCGGTGGCGGTGCTAAACGGCCGGCGGTCTCTTTTCTCTTTCCTCTCCCTATTTCTTCTCTTCCCCACCTGTTTCTATTTGCCGTTTTTCATTTTTTTTTGTTTAATTTTTTTCTTTTTCTTTTTTTTTTCTGCTTTCCCTTTTAAATCTTTAAATCTTCCTTCTTTCTTTTTTTTTTTCCTAACAACAACAATATTAATAACAATAATAATAATAATTATCATTATTTTATTTTCGATTCGATCCATTTCAATTTAAAATCAATATTTAATAATTTGGGTGTTACAACAATGAACCTTTTTTTTTTTTTTTAATCCTTGGAAATATGAAAGGGTCCGAAAATATCCACGCTCAAGGTCGCGAATAGCCATGTATTGACCAACGATTTAAATTTCCCAAATGGCTTATATTGCATAGAGACATACTTTTGGCAAGGCTTGCATTTATTCACAAACTCTTCCACATCTTTCTTCATTGAAGGCCAAAAGTGATTCAACATGAGTAATTTTCTTAAGGTCTTCACCGTTCTTTCATGAGCTCCGCCAATCCGTAAGTAGACATGCTTTGGACATAATGGCTTTAAGTCTCATTAATGTTTATGGCCCAATAGTGAGTTTTCAATCACTTATAAAGGATTCTATCCGTAAACCCATACATATTAACCCATACATATTAGCTTTACTTATGAGCTTATCAATCTGTGCTTTTTCTTATGGAAACTCCCCTTTCTCTAGGTACTCAATCAGTTATGTCATATATTAAGGCTTTCCTCGGCACTTTCAGTGAAGGCCACTAGTATATCTGCAATGTTGGGTGAAGGAATTCATACAACGAATATATAAATAAAGCGGGAATAATATAAATACCTCGTATAGACGAACGAATATTCCCACTAGCGGAAGCGGTTGTAGGATCTGGCAAGCTAGGTCGTCTATAGAACATATAGTCCTATAGCGCTATTTCACAATCTAAGAGCTCTAAATGAGATGGAACAGTTTGAGGATGGAAGAGACTGGCTATTCCATAGAATAATACTTCTAACTTATGTATTCCCTAATCTCTTATTAGGGCTTTATATAGGTGTTGGGTCATTAGGGTTACCCATTTAATCCTATAGCCCATTACACTTAATTGAATCTATCCATGATCCATAAGTCATGAGCGGACCTTAATTAATTAATACAAATACTAATTAATTAATTCCAACATTGGGTAATCTAAGACTTGATACAAATAACCTTCAAAGATTTCCCCCTTTCAACTAGCTTAGAGAGCTCATTAACTTGCTCGTTTACTTCTTTGCTAATCATAATGGTATCAATCATAAGTAAAGCAAATAAATCGACATGTTTGAAAGACTTGTATAATAGTAAATTTCATCCCTATACCTCCTCATAATAACAGGGTTACCCTTGGTAACTCATACATAGCATAAATTGGGATTACCTTTTGGTGACACCGCCACGAGGCTACCTTTCAGTAAAACTGTCATATCGGGGCTACCTTTCATAACACTACCCATAATATAACAAATCCTCCCGGTGAATTTCCAACACCCATCATACTCACATCATCAAGCATATATCATTTATCATCTAAACATTTAGCAACTATTTGCATTTCAACATATATCATTTATCATCTAAACATTTAGCAACTATTTGCATTTCAACACACAATCATTCCCCGACTCTAATCATGCATAGACTAAGGTTAGCAAAGAATATCAATAGATAGAAAGAGATATATATCATTAGTGGGTATGATACTTATCTAATTGTGTTTACAAAAGTTTAATTACAACTCTTAAAATCCCCCTTTAATGGTTTTAAAACCAGTATTAGACTAGTAGACTAGATGAAAAACCTTATTGTATCGAATGTCAATGTCATTTTATATTTTGTGATATAGAGTTTAGATTCAAAGTAAATTTTTTATTTTTTTGCAAATTAATTTTTGTATAGTAAAATATCATAATAAAAAATCACAAAAATTTTATAATAATAGAATAGAAATTCCACGTGATGAATTTTTAAAAATATCATAATAATATATTTCAATTTTTTTAAATATAAATTTAATAAGTGACATTTTTTTAATAAGAAATGTTCAAGTACCTACAAAATATAAATAACATTAATTTTCAATATATATTTTTTTGAGTTTGTTTAACTTAGTTTTATTGTGACAATAGTGTCATTAGACTAAGGGGGTGTATTCAATCAAGACTTTTAATGACTTTCAATGACTTTGAAAGTGAGGTGGTATTCAATCATGACTTTTAAATACTTTTAAAAAGTCATTCAAAGTCTGTAGATATTCAAAAAGTCATTGACTTTTACAGACAATGACTTTTAATGACTTTTTAGCTAAAAATACATATAGAAGAGTGAACAAATTCTCTCATTTTTTTACACAATACTTTTATAGACTTTCATAGACTTTTATACAATCAATCTCCGACCGACGATCGAACTACCAAAATTGCTTCTACTCAATCGAATTAGTAATTCCATCATTTCTTCCTCTCAAACGGTGCTACTACTACCCAGTACCAACTCATGCTGCTAATAAAGAGATATTGTTAATGAAAAGATATTTTTAAATTATTATTTTATTATATAATGCGTAATTTTTATTTTAATTCATATAATTTTATATACTATTTTAAGAATTAATTATTTTTATTAAATAATAAATATAAATTTTATTATTATTGTTATTATTATTATTATGATTTTGTAATTGATACCATGTATCATAATTTTTTTATTAATGAATTGAACAAAATTTTATTATTTGATAAATAATTGTTGTTGAAATATATTTTTATTTAAAAAATTATAATAAATAAAAGTAAAGTCTTTTAAAATTCATCAATATCCATATAAGTCTTTAAAAATAAAGTTTTTAAAGTATTTAAATGTCTATAAAAGTATTTAAAAGTAAACTCTTTGAAAGTCATTCAGAAATTTTAAAAACTCTACAAAAGTCTTTAAAAATCTAAGAATGTCTTTAAAAGTCTGTCTTTCAAAAAAATTTTAAAAGTAATTAATTCTCCTGATTGAATATACCCCTTTAAATTGATGAAAGCATATTAGACAGATCTCTACCAATCATTGTTAGGGGTGTGCAAAACTCAAACCGAATTGACCAACCCGATCAGCCCGAACCGAACTGACATGAACCAATCAGATCCGAGTGGTTATTAGGGTCGGTTTGGTTTGGAGATATGATATAATTTCGGGTTTCGGGTTATTCGGGTTCAACTCGAAAAAACCGACCAATCCGAATTTCTAACCTAAACTACGCCGTTTCCCTTCATTATTTATTGATTCAAAACCTAACATATCATCTCATCTTCTTCGTAACCCTCTCTCATTCTACTATTCCACCGCCTTATTCTCTCTTCTCTGCCACCGCCACCACCTTTTCTTCTCTTCTCTTCTTTGCCACCGCCGCCCTTTTTCTGTTTAGATAGAGGAGAGAGGAGATCGAAGGGGAAGACAAGAAGCGTCGCACTTCTTCAGATCAGCTGACGAATATGGAGCAAGAAGCACCACCCTTCAGATTTATGTGAAGCTTTGGGTTTTGGTGAATTGGTATTCTTCCAAATCTTTCTGTGCTGTGAATTTAAGTTTGTTGGCTTCTCTTACCTAACCTCTGTTTCATCATAAAAAAGGGGCTCTCCACGAATTTTCATCTGTTTGTAGATTCTTTGTTTTCATGCTTCGTCTCTTTTTCTTTGGTAAGGTTGAGAAAATCAGAGAGGGACAATGTAGCAATTTTAACTTAGTTTATTCTTAGCCTCAAGATTCCAATTGATTTGTGGTTTTGATTGGTTCTTTTGTTCTTTATATTCATATTCAGACTCTTTATTTTTTATTTTTTATTATATTATTTTATTTCAGTAAGAAAAAAAAACGTTTGCATTTCTTTGCAACTTTATCAATTCCTCTAATTCATAACATGAAAGGGTAATCATTAAATTCAAATTTGAATATGATTTTGTTGAAATTGATTTTTGTTGTTGTTTTCAATTGAAGTTTGTTGGTATTTTGTTGTGTAATTTTTTTTTGTTTTTGTTCGGTTTTTTTTGGATAACAGAGATCGGACCCTGAATTTTTTCTGGTTGTCCGGATAGGTGTCCGAAATTAGATCGGTTCAATTCGAGGTGAAAGATACTAGAAATTTGACTCGAACTCGACCAATGCACACCCCTAATCATTGTATCCACAAAGGTAAATTATACGTTTGTCATATGGTGCGGTTGGTTAGTGATTGTTGGACAAGTACATTTAAGTAACCACTTTCATCTCAAATTGTAAGGTGAACAACTTATTTGCACACTTTTAACGTTTAACAACTCATAGTAAACTAAATTTACATTTATTCTTTGAGTTTTTTTAATGAATAATGCTCTTTATTGATTGTGGTTTTTCAATTATATTGTTAGTTAATTTTTTAATCATTTTTTAAATATTAAATGTTTTAAAGTCTGATATTTTTTATGTATTAAGGATTTGAAAGAGTGGATGAGATCATTGATGAGAACCTCATGCAATTTATGGATATGAGTAACTTCTTGTTTGGAGTTGAAAAGATATTCAGTTATTGGAGTTGAAATTTGGGGTTAGTGTTTTATTTTCTTAACATTGCCATGTATTATACTTGGGTCTTATTGCATGTGTTCTTAAAATTAAGTTTATTGAGTAATTTTTTTTTAAATTTATATATGACTTACACCTGTAAATGAGAAATTAAATATTACTTTTACAAAAAGTTGAAGTTTAAGGGAGAACGTTACTTTTACAAAAGGTTCAAAATTAGGAGAGAGCAGTATTCATAAATATTAAATACCAAAATTTTTTACAAAAATAATTTGGTAATCGGTCAATCGGTATCTGTATTCTAAAATATGTTTTTTACGAGATGTGATTTTTATTTACTAAACATGAAAGATAGTTGCACTGCCAGTAGTGCATTCTTAAAATTATTATTATTTGTTTATTTTATGTATCTTAACCTTTATTTGTTATATTTAGCTTATTTTGTTAATAACCATTAATTACCGATTGGTAAAATATATTGAACAGGAAACAAATTTGAGGAATATTCCTATGCTACCTTTAGTTTTTATGAGGCTCATGCGGTTCCACCTATTTAAGTGTAAGCCTTCTTACTCGTTCGACAAATGGACCCAAGATCGGATCCATAGTCACCCGAAAGACAATCGAATATAGCCAAGCAGGGAGGTCGCCCATAGCGACCTCCAGATGGCCTCTCCCCATAAACCAGAGCTAAGGGAGACCTCGACCTCTTCTACCAAGCAAGCCCGACCTCGATTTACTCCATATCCTGCCATTGACAAGCTCATTAACAACATAGGTGGCGTCTCCTATAGCTACTCGTGTGGACATAACCCATACCTCTTAACAGTGAACCCACAGTATCCAAATCATATTGTTCGCTGTAGAGACACTGCACACCAAACTACTATAAATACTAACCTGCTATAACTGACCCATAACAACCATTCAGTCTACAAAAGTCTATAGAAAGTATTCAATTATTTTTTATATTGAACATATTTTTTAATCATTTCTTTAGATTTTCCTAATTGGTTTAAAATTGACTATATAATTTCATTTATAATTAGTAAATGAGTACAAGCTTATAACAATCTTGTTTATAAGAAAAGTCATGACTCACCATCAAACTAAGTATTAATCCATAGTGAGATTATAATTGGAATGCATATTCGTAATATGAATTTGATCAAATAAATGTAAATATTATACAACTACTGAAATCGACAATGCATATACCACATAATATTATACTTTTTTAAATAAAAATTTGTATCTAATAATTGAAGATCATGTTATTAGTAAGATTTGAAACTCTTCCATTTGTTATAACCAAATCAAAGCCGAATTACGTAATCACCCAAAAACCATAAAAACTAAAGAAAACCTACTTGCAACATATAAAAAATATTTATTTTCAATCTTACCCTTTAATTTCTTTTGACTTAGCTTTTCGATGGCAATAGTGTTAATTGACAGAATTGAAGAAAAGTATACTGGGTAGTTCTCTCCCATCCGTTTTGGTCGCTAATTTCTGGGTCATATGATGTGTACCTAAGCATAAGCAACTATACTTTAATCTAAAATTGCAAATTTAGCAACTTATGTGCACATTTTTAACGTTCAACAACTCAAGTGAAAAATAAGTAGAGTATAGTAACTAGGGCGGTCTCTAAGAAATACGGGGCCCTATGCGATTTTTATATTTGGGGTCCTGTAACTAAAACTATCCAAACTTCTAACTTTAAAAAACATTTGTAAACTGATTATAAACAATAATAAATTGATTATAAAATAATTATAAACGATTATAAACTGATTATATATTTACATGATTATATAATTTTTTTTTTTTGGGCCTTCCAAATTTGGGGCCTCTTTCTATAGCACAGCTTGCACAGGTAAACAAACTAGTAACTAAATTTACACTTATCCTTTAGTTTTTGTTAATAATACCATTTACTCATTTTGATTTTTCACTTATATTGTTATTTAATTTTTTTTAATCATTTATCATAAATTAAATGTTGTAAGATTTGTGCATTTTTTATGAATTAAAGGATTTGAATGGTTCGATAATGTCAATGATGAGAACCTCAAGCAATTGGTGCATGAACAATATGTTGTTGCAACAGACAAATATGATATTGGCTTGTTGGAATTAAAATCTGGGTTATTGTTTTATTTTCCTACCATTGTTATGTATTTTACTTGATTTTGATTGTATGTGTTATTAGAATTAAGTTTAATGAGTAATATATTTCAAAAAATTTACATAAAACATGCACCTCTAAAAGAGTAAAACAAATGATATTTTTACAAAAGGGTCCAATGACAAAACAAAGATGGAGACATCAACAAAAGAATGCAGTTCTGAGAGTGATCTTTTTCATGTTGTTCTTATAGTGGGCTATGGAACGATGCAGTATAAAACTAAATTCCGGAAAGTTTATAATTCATGGGAAAGGGCGTGGTGTGATAGAATTAGTGCTTGAAATCTTTAACTAGGTTTAGTAATAATTATATCCAGTCTTATTTTATTTTATTTTTTTTGAAGAGTATTCGATCTTATTTTATTATCATTCTTATTAAGTTCAAATTACTTTATCTCAGCATTTTGACAACTTTTAGTTTCCTATTGGTACCATCAACAAAATATACTTTCTTCTTTCATTTTTTCTTGAAAATTTGAAAATCATTTCACGAGTAATCACAGTCAACAATCCCCGTGAAGACGATATCCACCATAGTACATGACAAAACTGTTTAAACTTGCGGAGTAGCAATCGTGACAAATCACGTGAACATCTTGAATTCAAGGACCGTCGAAATCTACTTATAAGCCTCCTCTAAGCTTGGGATTCCATAAAGTGTATGATTGTCTCACACTTAGTCTGAAAAGAGGTCGCTGTCACTTGAACCTAGGGTAAAGTTGCCTTGCTTAGGAGAAGGTTGCTCGTGTCTGAACAAGGGGAGAGTTCGCCTTAGCGACCTCAACTTCCTTACTAGACCAAGCTGCTGGACCCTGAGAATCTAAAAGCCTCTCGAGCTCTGAGATTTAAGAGGCCTGATGAATTCTATTGGACGCAGGGTTTTTGAGATTTTACCGCTTCGAACTCTCTATAAAAGAGGACAAAATTTGAATGTATAAATACAATGTGACTTTCTAACTTTTTATATAATAATTGTATATAAATATATTTATATACGAATTTATCTTAGGTATATAAAATTTGTATATAAGGTATTTAAAATTTATATATAAATATATTTATATACGAATTTGTATATAAAAATATACTAAGTTTTAGTTTTATAGCCATAATTTTTAGACACTTGCAAAAATCAAGATTTTGGTTAAAAAAATGTTGGATTGGAAGAATAAGAAAGTCAGTGCACTGTACAAGAGTAACTTAAGAGTTGTTATTGTGATATTATTAGAATTTTTAATTTTTAGTGATGGAAATATGCTTTTTAGTTTATTTTGAAAAGAAAGGGGAATTTTAATAAATGTCATTTTTTGAAAATTTAATATAAATAAATGTTTTTTAATGTATTTTTTCATTTTTAAAAATATACATATTTATGTATATTTTTATTTTTATAATTTTAATAAATATGTATATTTACCGTACCCTAAATTATAAAACCTGCTAATTACTAAATTAGTTTGAGTATATGATGGTTATTAAATTTGTTTGATGCTTTATTTAACATGCAAATATTTCAGGGTACTACACTGCAACTAGAGAGAATAATACATGTGAATGTACAAGCCTTTTTTGACTATTACATAACATTTTTTATCCATCCCAAGTAAAGCCGGACACCTATCAAGCTAAAGTCTCGAACTATATATTTGAGCAGGGGGAGGGGACAAATATCTTTCATTTTCTCTTGCGAGAACCCGAAAATTTTAATTTGCTAAGGACTCCAAGGCTGGTAATTTTTTTTCTTTAATTGTAAGATTTTTAGTTAATGTTTTGTAATGCCTCAAAGGAATGTAATCATGTTTATTGTTTACGCCTTGTAATTTTCCTTCTAACATTACAAAGAAATTCATAGAATGTAAACATTGCATGCTGGCTTACTAAACGATGCTTAAGGTTAAGTTTTTTGGTATACTAAAGAATGCTTATATTCGTGATTGTTCTCATAATTTTCTTAGGATGCTTTTCTGATAAAATAATATATATTTTTTATTTTTTCAGAGGTGAATTACTGGAATATTGAGACGCACATGGAGTTTGCGAGTTCTGAGGGCCATTGTGAACCTATGCTCACTTGCATTTGATCATACAATGTATGGCTTGGCTATTTCTGGATGTTTGATTAATAGTGTTACCTGACTGTTCTAATTTTCAAGATTATAGTTTATATGTTTGAATAGAATATGGTACTAGACATATGTATATCAATTGAAGTAGTAGGTGAACCAAACTTCTACTTGCAGCTTTTCAATCTTGGAGGATGATTTTGCTTTGCTGAGCATTAATAGGTATTTTGGGACGCTAGAGATGGATTTGAGTGTTAATGATGTGAGTTTAGAGAGTTAGTCCATACAATTTAATCCTATGATTTTTTATTTTTGACCATAAAGGGAATTGACGTAACACATTATTGAAGCTATTTCTTGCTTTTCTTTGCACAAGAACCGAATGTGTTTCAAGAACATGAACTATTTATTTACCGCTAAAGAAGTAATCACTGTCCAAGTTGGAGGTTGGTAAGAAATATGGAGGAAATTTACATATGATGTCGTCCTTCTTCCTTTGTATTCTGATAAGTTTTGAACTTTATCAATATTAGCCTCATATTTACCATTCGAATGCCAATTAATTTGATTATGATATGTAGGTAAGCAAGTTGATTTATCTCCATCGGGCAATGTCTGTATAAGAAAATTTTAGAAAATTTTGGTTTATCTATTGAGGTTTTACCAACTAAAAGATTTAGCTAGTTCGATGGCAAACTATTCTGATTGGAGCTTGATTGATAGTGCAAAATGTTTGTTTAACATGGCCAAGGAGACCTTCGAATCCGACTCTTCAAACGCAATTGGCTAGCTGTCTAATACTTCCTCCCCTCCTTCGCACTGGCACAAGATGAACTTCAGAAACTGCCTCAACAAACTCTAGTCAAAAACCCAAAAATCATCAACCACCTCGCAATAGACCATGATATATCCTCCAGAGTTCAGCAGCTAAAATAGAGCAAGCCCCTAGAGAAGCCTAAAATACACTCACCAAGAGTACCATGAAATACACCAACAGCCACTGAGGAACCATCTTGCTGCAATAAAGATCCACCAGTGTTCAGTTTAGTCCATCCCTCCGGCAGAGGAGACCAGCTCACATTGAATTCCCTATAGTAGACTTTCTAAGTTGTGTTTTGACATTTTATTGATTATTTTATTCATTTTAATGTGTCAATAGGTATCATGTAATGATCGTTCTATTTTTTGAGGTTCTCTAAACAATATTCTAAGTTAATATTACTGTTACGTTATTGATTGTACATTAAATTAAACTATAGGCACAAGAAAGAAAAGAAAAGAAAGGATGAAAAATGTTAAATTGGAGATTATTTTTAAAAATAAATATTTACAAATAAATGTTGAAGTCACATAATTATTCATTTTTCCATTTTGCTCCACGTATTAACTAACTGTAATGGCAATCTCTACTTACTGCTGCTCCTCAACAACAAGGTCCTAGATATTGGCAGTCATAACTTACAACACCACAATAACTTGTGGAGATTCCTAATGTACAAAGTACATCCAGCAGGCGAACGAATGAATTTGCCCCTTTTACATCATCATTAAAGATGCTCTAAACACAAAATTTGACCGTACTCGAGCATCATAATTTGGAATCACCTCATCCATTAGTTACTCTTTCTCTTTTGCCGAGGGACTAATCGTTGAAGTATACATACTTTCAAATTAAAATCACTTTGATGATAAAAACAAGTTTGTCAATAAGGGTTTAAAATTTGCTCTTTAAGAGTACAACAAAACACAGGTTATCAATTTCCTATTTGATTTGTGTTAGTTTCTCCCTCTTCTCTTTTTTACAATGCTTTATTTACAACACACACACATATAAAGCTGGAACTAGTGAAAATAACATATGCGATTTCAAATAGCTGGACCTTTCATATAACATTTTTGGTTAAACTTGATCCATCATAAGAAAAACCACTCACCTATCAAGCTAAGTCAAATATTATGAATTTCAAGGAGGGAAGTTGGTGTTTAAGGAATTTTATTTTATGAGGCCAGTACCCAAAAATTTACATCTGTTGAAAAGACTCCAAGATTGATAAGGGGGCGTTTGGTTCGCGCAGGGGAAAGGGAATGGAATCAGGAAAGGGAAATAAGGAGAAAGGGAAGCAGGGAATGGGAATACCTTTCCCTGTTTGGTTATGATCCAGAAACGGAATGGTTTGCCCCCTGATTCCCTTTGTAACTGTTTGGTTTGAAGCAGAGAATCGGAATCAAAATTATTATTATTAGTTGTATTATTATTATTATTATTATTATT
>CATIWJ010133385.1:0-19907 GCA_949640765.1 Croton laevigatus | reverse complement strand
CACAGGAGTTTCTTCTATTTGTTGCCATTGCACTCTAGAGGGTAATTTTGGATCAAATTGAAAATGCATTTAATATCTGGAGCCCAAAAAAGACTAACTCGGTAAAGAGCCCATTTTGGCTCTTCAATTCACTTTGATTTTTTTGAATTCGCACAGAAGTTTTAACCTCCTCTCCTCCTCTAATTTCAGTTGCAATACTTATTGAATTCATGAAAGAAGCTATCAATGTTGGGGAACCTAAATTTATTTAGCTTCTTGAATAGGAAAGGTACGATTTTCTGAGCTTAATATAGTGTATTCAGAGAGAGAGACAACGACTGTTCTGTTGATTTCTCAGATCAGAAACTCCAAAATATCATACATTTGATGGTTGGTTTCATCTAAATTTGAAATAGGATGGAAATCTAATGATTGCCCAGAATTAATGAAAACGGAGGCGTTTTGATGGTCCCGGAGGCTTCTTTTGATGGTTGATATCAAGTTTAATAAAAACCACACTGTTTTGTTGCTGCAAGCCAGTTTTACACTTCCCTCACTCGCCTTTCATCAGTCTATGTCTCACTTGCCATTTAATGCTGGACGGAATGTGCAAAGCTTGCTTTTTTAAACAATTCAAGGCTAAAAGGTACAACTAGTTTGTTTAGGGACTAAAAGTTGAACATATTTCCGGGGAAAATATGTTGTTGGCTACTATGGCTCAATAGAAACATACTATATTTTACTGATGTGGCATATGGAGAAAAGGTTCAGTAGTATCACTCCCAAAAAAGACTAACTCGGGAAAGAGCCCATTTCGGCGCTTCAATTCACTTTGATTTTTTGGATTCGCACAGAAGATCAACCTCCTCTCTTCTTCTAATTTCAGTTACAATAATACTTACTGAATTCATGAAAGAAGCTATTAATGTTGGGGAACCTAAATTTATTTAGCTTCTTGAATACGAAAGGTATGTATATTCTTCTTATTTTTCGGTCTTCACGAATTACTGTTTGTGAAGTGTGTTTTTGGATGGTTAATCTGTTCATGATTTATTTCTTATTGGGTTTAGGGATTTAACTAGTTTTAAACACTTTAACAATGGTAATTTCCTTCTAACATAATAATGGTAATTTAAAAAAACAAAATTTACAAGAGAGATTTTTATTTTGAGTTCATAGTAGTTTTTGAATTTTCCAATGATCTTGAAAACTTTTACACACACAAAATGTTTGATAAACTGTGTAGAAGAAATAAAATTATATTGGTTATGAATAGTGTATTAATGATATTGAAAACTTTTACGCACATAAAATGTTTGATAAAATGTGTATCAGAAATAAAATTATATATTGGTTATGAATAGTGTATTATCTGTTTTACAATGGATTACATCTTTTGTACAGCAACTTGTAAAAATTAATATAATCTAGCAGACAATTCTTTTAAAAATCTTCATGATTATAACCTCACATTCATTTTAAAATTCTTCATTTTTGTCGCTCTCCATGTTTCTATTTCTTAATTAATGAAAATGCATATCTTTCTCGCGCTCCCCGAGGGTGGGGAAAGCTTGTACGGTCTGCACAAAATCTAAGTTGATAAAATGGTATTTTCATCCACTTCCAGCATTGGACGGCGACTTTGACCACATATTTGGAATTCTCTTATCAATACCAACGTTTTGATGTAAATCTTAATAGGTTTCGTTGCTAATTTAGGCGACCAAGGCAAAATTTGACACATTGATTATTTATATTTTCCGGCTAAATTGTTCATTATCCGTAAAAAATAAGGTCATATTCGGATTCCTCGCGACGAGTTATTTAATTCGATATGCATATCTTTCTTGCGCTCCCCGGGGGCGGGGAAAGCTTGTACAGTATGCACAAAATCTGAGTTGATGAAATGGTATTTTCATCCATTTTCAGTAGTGGACGGCGACTTTGACCACATATTTAGAATTCTCTCATCAATATTGACATTTTGATGTAAACCTTGATAGGTTTCGTTGCTAATTTTGGCGATCAAGGCAAAATTTGATACATTGATTATTTACATTTTCCGGTCAAATTGTTCATTATCCGTAAAAAATAAGGCCATATTCGGATTTCTCACGACGAGTTCTTTAATTCGATATTTTTTTTTTCATCGATTCGTGCTAAAAACTGAAATTAAATTTTTTTATGGCAAATGTTATTTTGGTCATTAATGACCAAAGGAAGAAGATCACATAAAATTATATTTTAGTCCTTATGACTAGTTAGAAATACCTTTTTTTTTTTATTACACTTTTATAAATTAAGGTACCTTTATATCGTAAATTGAAATTGGGTACCTTCGGTGAAAATAAACCGTTAAAAATTAGATGACACTAAAAATTATATTATTGATTTATTAGAAACATTAGGTGATGTCTTGAATTTTAAGAGCAAATTTTCACCCATGGTACCCCAATTTATGTAACATCCACGGTACCTTTAACTAGAATTCTAAAATTTCAGCTGGTGAATCACTTAGGTAGCACACATGTAGATTAAAAATAATTAATTATTGAAAATATATTTGAGATATTTGCCAACTCAACCCTATCTTTACTCTATTATTGTTATTTGCTTAGGTGAATTCAATTTGTGGTGTGTAGGAGAGAAAATTCAAATTGAGGTGTAATTGCAATAACTATGTAAAATTCAATGTAAAATAACATCTTAGGCCTCCTTTCATTTAACAAATATTGAGTTGTCCTTTCGCTCCAATATTAATTTGCTTCTAGCCTCAAATTAATTTTAAAATTTTGGAAAAAGCTCTGTTACCAAAAAATGAAAAGAATAGGGAAACAAAAAATAAAGCAACACATAAGAGAAATTGGTCGAGCACCAATTTTTTGATTGTTTAACCTTTTTAGGGATTCTTTTATTCCTTTATGTAACTACATATTTAGACATAATTTCAAATCTCATTCTCTTCAGGTCATGTATGGGTACCCAAAACTTCCCGCTTTGTTTCTTTTTGGAAAATTTATGATTTTATCCCTAATATTTTGTAAATATTACTATTTAACTATTGTTTTTTGACATAATGTCACCCCCTGAAATCTGCAACGTTTGAAAAGCCAAGTGATCTAAGTATGGAAGGATAGAAGTGATTAACAATAGGGAAGGTTAAGGAAGGAAACCCTTTGTAAAAGAAAAATAAAAGAATTATAAGTCCAATACAAGTTTTAAACTATGGATTAATAAGTTATGGACATAGTAAATAAGTTATAAACAAGAAGTAAGCAAGTTATAAATATAGTAAGCCTTTGTAAACGAAAAGTAAACAAAAAGTAAACCAATAATAAACGAAAGATAAGTTAAAAGGAGAAACAAGGAATTGCGTAAATTATATACGAATTGTAAGCGGAGGAATACAGAAACTGGGTATAGAAGTAATACCCGACAATTATAGATTAAGGCGGTGCAGTCCGGGAGCGTTAACTTGGAAGGATCGCGGAGAAATTCGCTGAACCTCCAAAGTTAAACGTGCTCAGGTCACAATACAAGTCCGGATGGGTGACCTCTGTGGGAAGTCGACCTTAAATATGCAAATTCGGCAATATGAATTACAATAGGGTTACAGACAGACGCTGACCGCACTCAAGAGGCGAAATAGGGCTCCGAGAATTAAAAGGACATAACGGGAATTTTAGAAAAAGTCAGGGACTAAAATGTAATTTTTTTAAAAGTTGTGTAAAACTTTGAAAACATGTTAAATATAAGATCTTAAGATTAAATAGATCACAACGGTAAAATTATAGTAGTCTCCGGAACCGTATGTTAGGAGAATTCCATGAAAACACGAAAAGTAGGTTTACACAAAACCTACGGGTGCAATTTAGATTTTGCACCCTAAGATGGTCTAATTTGTAAAAGTGTAAAACATGAAAATTGTCACTTTATATGTTAGATAAATGTATAAATAAGAACCACCTAATTTAGACATATATGGACAAAGTTATGACGGAATTAGTAAGCGGTCTGCAGGCTGCCCTGGGCAGTGCGATCAGGTCCGACGGAAAACGACGTCAAATATTATTTATAGCTCGGATGGATCTGAAATTTTAATATGATGTATCTTTAGATGTCTAGTTTCATTTGGCACAAGAATCATCAAATTTGGAATAATATACAAAAAGTTATTAATAAAGGACTGCAGCAAGGTCAAGTACAACCTTAAAAGGACTTAAGTGGAATTTCTCTAAAAGACAAGGACAAAGTTGGAAATAGAGTTTCGGAAGGTTTTAATAGTGCCTACATTTGACCTTACGAGTGAATTCAAGGGATTAATTGGGTCATAGTGTTATCGACGCTGCGCCACGATTTTTCCCAAAAATGCACGTACGAAGAGATATCGAAGGTTTTTTTTTGTTACAAAAAGGGGGTAAAATGGTCATTTCACCAAATGAGATTAATATCTAATTAAGGAAATTTGGAGGACCAATTGGCAAGATGGAATGTGGTAATGACAAATGGGACAAATACTAGCCTTTGAATCCAGTTAGTTTGGCATGTTTGTAGCCAATAGATCAAGTAATGATTAAATCAAATTAAAAAGTAAGTATATAAAGTGAAGAAGAGGAAATTGATGGCTGGAAATTGCTGAAGCTAAGACATATTTTCTTCTCTTTTCCTCCTCACATCAGTCGACCATCAAGGGAACTAAGCCAGGGGAAGTTTTTCAACACTAAGTGGGGTTCCAAGTGATTAAGCTAGTGAACAAACCATTCAAGCAAGGTAATCCTCTCTTCTTTATTTGTTTTATATTTTAGTTAGTAAATAGGAAGAAGAACGTAAAACAGAAATATTAGGGTTTAAATAAAAAGGTGATGATCATAAAGATATAAGATGAATTAATATAAGAAAAGCTAAAATCTGTATTCTGACAGATTGCTAGATATATGTTCAAGTGGAATTTTCAGTAGGCTAGGGACGGAATTTGGGGAAACATTAAAGTTGTAGATATATGTCTTAGCAAACAATAGAGACTAGAACCACCTTATTTGGACTTGTGTAGCAAAAGTTATAACCGGAAGAGTAACCGGCGTGCATGTTGACGTGAATAGACTAGGCAGCAGGGCAGACCGAAATTAAACCAATCATTTGACCATGATAAAGACTGAATTTGAGGAAGTACAAAACATGAAATATGTAGGTTTATATGTCTAGTTTAATCTTGTAAAACATTTTTGGCAGAAAATGAATAGGTAGAAATTTATACCTAAATAACTGAAGGTTGTTCCTTATGCACGACCAGAATTAAACATGATATTTAGATGATAATTTTACTAAGTTAACAAAATAATTTGAGGTAGAGGTAAAATGCAAAATTGTTCCCCTGTTTGTTAGAAAAATTTAGAGATTAGAAGCAACTTAATTAGACTTGTAGTGAAAAAGATATAACTGAATTTGTAATCGGAGCGCAGACTAAAAATCAGAACTAAGATAGAACCAAGCATGTGACTTTAGCTCATAATATGGATATGTTATTGACATAATTTGATATTATGGTAGAAAATAATATTGTGACCACATGTGTTAGCTAGCTAAGGAATCAATAAACAACCCATTTGGGCATTAAATGGAAAAGATATGACTAAGTTAATAGGCTGTGCGCAAGAAGAATTTGTCAAGCAGTAGAGTCAGAATTAAAGTCATGTCGAAAATTATACGTAGCTTAATTAAATCTGAAATTTATGTGAATGATAACCTTATGTGTTAGGGTTAAACAAAGTCAAGAATTAGCTTAATTGAAATTGTATAAACGAAGTTATAATAAATTAACGGAATATGCGCAAATGGAAATAAATAGTCGGCAAGAGGAAAATTAATGAATGATTGCGTTTGAGTTGTGTATTGTTTATAGAAGTGTTTATTTTCTTTTTATGTGAGGAGTGAGGGTATAAAGACAGATTGCCGAAGTGTTTGGGAAATTTTTATGCAGGATTCAGTGAATAGTCGCTGGGACTGTCCATGATAGTCGCTGTTACTATTCACGGGTTGTTGTTGTATGTGTAGTGAAGCTCTAGCGAAATTTCCGTAGAAACGGACAAAAAATTTGACTAAGTAAAATCGAAACTTATTAGGATAAGTATAGAAAGACAATTGGAAATATCAGAAGTAAACTTAATATATCTCAATAATATTAAAGAATAATTTCGTATTAGAATAAAAGTCAGATTATGAAACATAGATAGTAAATATAAGTAAAAGAAATTAAAGTAAAAGCATAGTAGAAAGACATGAAAAGAAAAGTTAGAGAAATTATATAGTAAAATGAGAAAATTAACTAAATTGTGATTTGTTAGAAAATGACAAATGAATCTAGCTATGGAAACGCGTAGGACAACGAGTGGCGAATGCGACACGATATCAGGTTTGGTACTTTACCTGTGCTTTGTAATATTCAAATGTATGGATGTTGTGCCGTGAATGTGTGATATATTATATGCAATATTGTGCCATTGCTTGCCATACGTATTGCCATGTAAGTAAGTATTATGTTAAAATTTAGATGAGTAAAAGTAAAGTACCCACTAAGCGTAATGCTTAGTAAGTTTAGTGTATGCTAAACTTGTAGGTATTGGAAAGACGTAAAAAAACCAGAATAATCAGAGTAGAGTCAGGCTCACCAGCATATGTAGAATGACATATATTACGAGAATAAGCCAGCAAGCAAAAGACCAGTATGTCAAGGAAAAGAAATTTTATATTTCACATTGTAATTAATGTAAATTTTATTGTAACCATTGTAAGCTATGTTCTGTATACCGTGTAATATACGATGTGGCACACTTTGGCTCGACTAGTAATTAGTAGAGTTAAGGGGTGTTACACATAATTATTGGCATTTTGGCAACTAAGAGAATGGTAAATTAGTTGGTTTATAAAAATTTTGGCTAAGGTGGAAGTTAGTGGAAGATGAAAAATTGAAAGATAAGAAGGTTTATAGTGATTCGGCTATAATCTCGAGCCTACATCCACTTCTCCAATTCTCGCAAGAATTGGGTTTTGCTAATCTTTTTCAAAGATTACAAGAGGTTTTCTAAGCTAACCTCGAACTTAGTGTTTTAATGGCTAACATTTAAACTTACACAAACAGACCTAGAGTTTAAAGCTCACTCTAAAACTTATAACAACTCACAAAGTTGAGTTTAATGCTCATTCAACAAATAACAAATTGAATTGAATATAAAAAATTATTAAAGATGAAAAGAATATAAGGTTGTTGTGAAAATTGATTGCTCTAATGAATGCTCATGTTGTTTAACCTCTTAATGGCTGCAGAAATGATGAGTATTTATACCTATCTTGAATAAACTAGCCGTTGCTCTCTTGAAAGTGAAGTCTGTCTGAATTTCTGCATAGGTCGTGAGCATGACAATCCAGTCGTGTGTGCATCCTCTCACAAAGATTTCTCAATGGACTAGTAACGGATATATGTTGTCTTCACCTTTGCATTTAATGTACTAGTCGTTGGGTTCTGATCGAAGCTATGTTGAGCGCGCAACACGCATGTTACGTGCACGACATGGTTGTTGAATTTTGTAATGGCTAAATCATTTTGATGTCGCGAGCGAGATGATTTTCTAGTCCTTTCGTCGTGTGGGAGACAGCTTGGTTGCTTGCGTGACGTCTGTGCTAGAATCTTTTGGCTTTCATCGCGAGCAAGATGATTTCTCTGGACTAATTTGTCTTTATATCGCTTGTGCGACGTCAGTGCTAGATTAGAACTTCAATTCTTTTGCAAGTAACTTGATTTATCTTGCATAGGCTAGGTTCGAATTTGCTAAAACAACACTTAAACCCTTGAAACGATATTAGTAACTTATAATTCAAGTATGTTTATCAAATATTCAAAACTTAGAGATTTTAGCATTCCAAGTACAAGAGTAATTACTCTTACATCCCTAACATTTGACACTGTATCGTCTTCCAGTCTAGTTTTTAGGAATATTCTTTGAATATTCCGTTAGATCTTGAAATATTTTTAAAAAATTTGACGGAATATTTCAAGAATATTCTTAAAAAAAATAGATAGAAAGACAATATGGTGTAATATGCCAAAGGCTAAAGAATTTTTAATAATTCTGTCAAAATTGAGTGACTAAATAGTAATATTTACGAAATAATAGGGACGAACTAATAAATTTTCCAATTTTTTTTTCTCTCTATTATATGTACATTTTCTCCTAAAATTTAGAATGTAGTTACAGTTACTATTTCCTCCTGAATTTTGAATTTTGTTTGCAACCATGCCCGGTTTCACGTCACTATTACATTCTGTTAATATGTAATCGATTAAAATGACATTTTATTATATTTTAATTTTCTATTCAACTACTGATTATCTACTTACAACCCACCCACATTTTCTTTCTTCTAATATCAAAGATTCGTGTTTGTTGAGTGTTTATATACACTTTTGTTGAGTGTTTAAATACACTTAGCTAAAATAATTCAACATGTAATTGCAAATTTTTAAAGAATGTTCACAATTCAACTTTGTTGTTTGCTAGTTGTTGAGAAAAATTATAATTTTAAAAATTTATTTAATCAAATATACATATATATATATATTTTAGAATAGAATATATTTATTTATTTATTTGAATAACCAACAAAGTATCTAGCTTGATAGTTTAGCTGTGAGCTATCAGAATTCCAACTCACTACCTATATTGAGTGATTCGTTTCATCATATGCTAGTCAGTCACTTGAATTGCCAAATATAATTATAACATATCACTAATTTAAGGGAACTTATAGTAAATGTTAAGTTTTAAAATTCATTTTTAATAAATGTCACATATTTAGAAATATTAAATAAATATCATTTTTTTTTAATTATTAAGTAAATATCACCCTTTTTAATTACTGATAAATACGTGTATTTACTTTTTATATATAAGTTAATATTCATATTTACTAATATCATGAAAATGAAAATACATATATTTGATAAAATTCGTATATTTTCCTATATAATATTAGTAAATAATGAGTTTTAACTAATGTTTTAAAAATTTCATTATAATGTGTTAAGTAAATATCACTTTTTTTAGTTACTGGTAAATATGTGTATTTACTTTTCATATATAAGTTATTATATATATATACATATTTACTAGTATATAAAAATGAAAATACATGTATTTCATAAAATATGTATATTTTTCTATATAATACTTGTATATAATAGTGATAAATAATGAGATTTAGCTAATATTTCAAAATGGTTCACATTTCATTATAATTTGTTAAGTAGTGATGGGTATTATATTTAAAATAAATTAGTAAAAATAAACATTTATATTCACAAATGAAAGAAAGATGATTTCCACCTTCAAAACAATTACTAATATTCTGGTTGAGTAGCTTACAAGAATTCAGAGGGTACAATTGGCAAGGAACTCTCGAAATGGGTGAGAAGAGAGAATGACGTACTGCCTGTGATACATACAGATACAGTGCAATTCACAATTAGTAGAGAAAAAGAGGTCGCAATCAATCTGCTCAGGTTGTTAACTTTCATGTTCTTCTTCTCCTTTCTGTTTTTCTCAATTTCCAATTAAAAATGGAATGAAGTATAGGATAAGTAAAATTAATTTCACATTTTAGTCGTAACAATCGCTGCCTAACGCCTCCATTTTTTTTTTCTTCTTCCATTTTGACTCTTCTTTATCCGAGCGAGAGAGAGTACTTTTTTAGCAGCTTTTGCTTTACATTGTTTTCATTTGATTGCTTATATTTGTAGAGAGGAGCGGTGCAGGTTCAGGCAGCTGTTGGAAAAGATAATGGCTAAGGACGATGATTTTGGTCCCTTCGACGTCAAGGAACAGCTTCCTGGCGTTGATTTCTGCGTCACCAGCTCTCCTCCTTGGCGTACTCTTTTTCAGTCTTTGAACTCTCTCTTATTTCTCTATAATATATGCATGGATCATTTTATGTTCTGTTTCATTCGTCTTTTATACTCTGTTTTTGGTATCATAAGATTAAAATAAGCTACTTAATTGTTAAAATTCTCCGATCATTGTTGGCAGATTTCCCGCGCTTTTATCTTTGTAGTGTTTTTTGTTTCTTGGATCGTAGGCCTTTTTTTTTTTTTGCATGTATATATGTTTTTTGTTTTCGACTATATATATTTAAAAGATGAAGTTTTCTAATCTGGATTCTTTATCCGTGTTTTCTTATCTTCTTTCTTCCGCTTAATAAAATAATTGAAAACATTGATATATTAGGATCAATACAGTTTCAGTGCTCTTGATGACGTTTGCTTTATGTTTTTTTTTTAATGAAATAGTCTGTTTGGTTAATAAGAAAATTGTGCAGGAAAAATAAACGAAAATGACTTGATTTGTAGAATTTTGATGTATATTTGGGTTTCTTCAAATTCAGATAGCATATCCGTCCGCTATTTAGTTAGATAAGAAAATGAAATGCTTAAAATTCTTTAACTAGAGATATGGGGAAAGCGGAATAATTACGATTCCATATTCGGAGGCTTTTCCCCTCTTTATCTTGTTTTCATGCATTTTCTTTTTAACCAACCAGAGGTTAGTACTACGAATTATTGAGTTACGTTTTCTCTTCAGAAGTTTTCTTATACTAGATGGTAACTAACTTTTTATCCTTTCAGCAAACACTTATCTAACTTTAGCCAACTAGATAGTTTTGTTAATAGGCTTACAATTTGTTTAATGGACTAAAAGTGGAATCAACATAACCAATTAATTTACGGTCTAGCAGAATAAGGCGCTAGGTTCGAATTTTATTGTTGTGAAAAGAGAAAATTAGTCAGAATAATCACTTTGACTATGAGCATTTCCCCAATTTATGAGGAGTTAGAAATTTGACATCGTAATAATACTGCTGTTTTGAGGTGTTGATTGGGTATTATTGATTGATGAATGATAATGGTGAACTTAGTAATAAATTCATGTTTATGTATTAGTTTTCTGAAATTTGCCCAATTTGATTGCAGCGGAGGCTATTGTTTTGGGATTCCAGCATTACGTAGTGATGCTTGGAACTATTGTGATAATTTCGTCCACACTAGTTCCTCTGATGGGAGGTGGCGATGTAATAACCGAAGGAATACTTTTATATAGATTGTTTATAAATGTCAAGAAATTATGTTTCTACAATTTCTGTTGAGCTTGTCTTTCCTGTTTTTGCTTTGGTATTAGGTGGAAAAGGCTCAGGTTATCAACACTATGCTACTTGTTGCTGGATTCAGCACAAAAATGCAGACTTGGTTTGGTACTAGGCTTCCTGTGGTGATTGGAGGATCCTATACTTTCCTAATTCCTGCCATCTCCATTGCCGCATCAATAAACAAGGATAGTAATACTACATTCCTCAGTCCCCATGAGGTTGGATTACTAAATTGATAAATGCTATGCCCATACTAGTTTTTTGTGGTTTATTTGAGTCTTGAAGAATATGTAAGGGAACACTAACAATTAACTGGTACATCAAAAAAGTGTATGTTCACAGTAAAAAATTAGTTGGAATCGGTCAACCTATGGTTTAATGTATTTTTGAGCTCATAATATCTCACAGTGACACCGCCTTTCTTGATAATTTTCAGAGGTTTAAAAAATCCATGAGAGCTGCACAAGGAGCACTTATTATTGCATCATGCTTTAACATGATTATTGGTTTCTTCGGTTTCGGGAGAATTTTTGCAAGGTTAGATGCAGCATAGATGTAGTGATTGTTTTATAATACCCTGATATGAGTATCTGTTTATTTTTGAGAAGCCTTTTCCGGATATATTGATGCAGATTTCTTAGTCCTCTCGCTGCTGTTCCAATGGTAACTCTCACTGGACTAGGGCTTTATGCACGTGGATTTCCACAAGTAAGAGTGCCTTAAAGTTATTGCTCCAAGAATAGATATCTGTCTATGTAAAGACTAAATAAAAATTCAAAAATCTATACCTTGATAGCACATCGAGAATTCCATGCTGCAACTGTTGGTACATTTGTTGAGAGAATCTAACCTTTTCATATTTGTTTGAAATGCTATGAGGTCATGAATTGACTCTAAGACAGCAGTTCATCTCTTCAAACCTTTCAAAATAATTCTTATCTCTTAATCGTTCAGAACAATCTCAAAATACTTTCTCTTTGATAAGAAACCAAAACGAGATTGTTAAAAGATTGCTTGCCCATTTGATTTTAATTCGTTTTAAAAAAACCACTTACCGGTTAAAACTATTCCCACTAGCCCTTTAAATACTGAGACATAAACTGAACATAGATGAATTAACTTCTTGCTCTTTCTAAAGTAACTAATTTTACTTTTGTTTGCGAATGAAAGCCAAAACGGGGTGCAGCCAATTTTGATTTAGTTTTAATTGAAAACACCATTTAGCTTATGTTGATGGCTAATTATGATTTGTATTGCCTACTTGATCTTGTCAGTGAAAATATTTATGATTCTGATGGAACAGCTACGTATGAACTATATGCTCTGTTGCTGCAAACCATTTGGATGTTATTTTTGTTTGATTTAACCTTTTTGTCGATGCAGCTGGCGAAATGCATTGAAATTGGACTTCCATCATTGATTATGGTGGTCTTCTTATCTCAGGTGAGCGATATCCTCAATAATTCTCTTTCTTGTGAACTTCAACTAACATCTTTGCATGCGAAGTGAGGTTCTGCTCGCCGTGTTATTTGTGATGCACATAATCTATATTATTACTTCTTTCTGGATGGGATATGAGCAAGAATGTGCATCAGTATCTATATTTGAATTCCTACTTTGGTTCTGTTGTCATGATAAACCATAACAAAAGGAGTTGACTTATTGAGCTATGACTTTGTTGTCAAAATTGGTCTATAGTATTGAAATGGAGTTGAGTTATCAAACATTCCTATAATGTGCCTTCTGCTTACATCATTGTCCAATCCAATTGAGCAGGTGTAGTACAGGAGAACCTTCTCCTATTTGAAATTTTAATTAAGATAATACCTGCATATAAATGAGAGAATACTTCTGTTTGTTTTTAGCTTCTATTTCTTGAAACATTTTTATCTGGTTGTTTTCAAGGTTTCATTTAAATTAGATCAATGCTGTTGCAGTTTCTTCCTCATATAATGAAATCAAGGGGACACATATATAATAGGCTTGCAGTTCTAGTCACAGTAGCAGTTATATGGCTTTATGCGGAAGTTCTGACTATTGCTGGTGCATATAAGAATAAATCTCCAAACACACAATTTAGTTGCCGGACTGATCGTTCTGGGCTCATTAGTGCAGCTGCCTGGTACGCTCACATTTACAAAACTAACTGTTGTTTTATCTGGTTGCTTCACTTCTACCATTTTGGTTCACATGTTGATTAGCACATTTGTTGCTTCCTTGACTTTGCATTATGCCGTGCTCCATCTGTGAAAAGCTGGATAGCTCGAGTTGAGCTGAGCCAGTGTTCCAACAGGCCAAGGTTTTTTTTTTTTTTTTGTTTGTTTGTACTATTGTGATCAAACTCTGAGAAGTAAAATTACAAAATAGTTATATTGTATTTCTAGATTATATTTAATTGGTCCAGGATCTTCAAATTTAAATCTTAATTACTGTTCATGCACTAAGTTAATATTAACCCTTCATTTGGCTACAAATGTAATAGTGTATAGTGAGATTTCAAAATTTATGTCCTACTAGACACGATTATAATATGCATGCACTTTAAGTATTTTGAGTTCTCACTAAAATTTCATTAAAAGACAGATGAAATGTGTCTAGAGTTGAGCCATGTATCCTTAACCCCTTTGTTTAGGGGGTTGTCATCTACTCCAGGGCTCGATGCTCCAGAAATAGTTTCCTGTGTACTGGTTGATCTAACATGCCTATCCAAAATGTTTACCAAAAAGATGGTCAACTAGCAAAGTTACACTAGAAACTTGAAAAAAGCAGTTTGAAATGGTAGACGGTTGTTTTTGACTGCTTTTATCTGATGGTAGACAATTTCATTTTGCTGTGCTCTTTCATCAACTGGACTGTTGAACATATGACAATGTCATCATTCAGAAAAGTGTTTTCTGTTTATCCCATACTTTAATTTTAATTACCATATAATGGATGCAATATACTCTTGTTTGTTGCTGTTTATTGAGAAATTCAATTTATAGATACCTACATTTGGAGGTTGATTTTACTTGTAGTTTAGAATGTGGAATGTAGTTCCCATCTGAAAAAGAACACATAACACACTATCTTTTTGTACTTTTGCAATTCAATTACTGGTTTAAATTTTTTTGAAAATCTTACTCTGTAGTTCTTAGCAGAATATGGAATTAATATCACCAATTATATTTTACTTTCCTCTGTGCAGGATAAAGGTCCCATACCCATTTCAATGGGGATCTCCTACGTTTGATGCTGGTTACATTTTTGCAATGAAGTCTGCTTGTTTTGTTGCTGTAATTGAGGTAAACATTTTCTTTGCTGGAAGATATTTTCAATTTACGCCTCCTATAAAATCATAATTTTATGATTCAACCAATTCAACTATTGCTCAAAGCGAGGAAGTAGCCAGACTTCAATATGTTTTTGGAGTTCCATCTTCTTACACACACCAGAATCAGCTAAGATGCATTGACATTTAAAATTTTGTTTCATGATGATTTTGTGAATACTTTCTGTATGATTTTATTGATGTAAACAAATTAAAATTGAATTCACCTTTAGTTAGAGGGTACTCCATCCACGTTCTTAAACATTGATTGTATATCCTTCTGAAATGTTTTAATGGAACACTAATATTTCCATTGAACATCTAAAATCTTGTCATTAAGTATAACATACACTTTCTCATTGAATGTATAAATATATCTCCTTATAATCTCATTTTTTAAATTGCAGTCCACTGGAACTATTATTGCAGCAGCAAGATATGGGAGTGCAACTCACATACCACCTTCTGTACTCAGTCGTGGCCTTGGTTGGCTGGTAACAATTGATCCTGTGATGTCTAATTGTCTATCTATCCATATACCTATCTATATCACTTTTTTCAACTTTAATGAACATCCAGGGAATATCAAATTTGCTGGCAGGAATTATGGGTACAGGAACTGGTTTCACTGCTTCAGTGTAATGACTAATTTTTTTTTTCTATTATTTGTATGAAATCATTTTTCGTACTCTGGTCTTTATTTTACTATGCTTCATTTATCAATAATCAACTTGCAAAGTATTAATTGAGCTTGTTTTCCTAGACCTAGTTTTCACTGGAATTTAGGCATACAAGCTTCCTTTCTTTTCTTTTCTTTCTAGTTTTTAGATGTTTCTGTCGATTAAAATATCATTGAAGATAATTAAAATTGAAAACTGTGTATTGCTTTCTCTGATCTTAATTGAATCACAAATGATTCTGTAGTTTGTTGAATGTTCTATTGGTATCAATTCACACATAGGCAAATAAAACCACTGCATTGTTGCAATGGTTCATTAAATTTCTGAATATCCTATCTCTTAGCATCTTCCTCTGCTAATACTGTGATCCAATAACTTCTGTTGCAGTGAAAATGCAGGTCTTTTGGGATTAACACGAGTTGGAAGTCGTAGAGTAATTGAAGTAGCAGCAGGCTTTATGATATTCTTTTCTATATTAGGTGCAGTATACAGTAATGATATATTCTTTCTGCATTCCATTTTGTCCTGTCTTAATTGAGTATGCTCTTCCGTTGAACTTTTTAATATTGCAATTAAGATCTTAGCACAATAATGCCTTTAATTTTATCGAATCTGTGGTAATTATTTCATGATCATCTAACAGGAAAATTTGGTGCTGTTGTTGCTTCCATACCGTTACCAATCGTGGCATCTCTGTACTGCATTCTCTTTGGCTTTGTGGGTATGCATATCCTAGCTATATCTTAGTAAATGAAATATATTTGTCAGAATGAAGTGGAAAACTAAGATTTAAGCGAGATCTTCACTCTTCATTCCATGATAAGAATGAGTTCAGGTTGGAGTTTGAGAAGAGAGTATTAAATTTTGTTTCCCCTCTTCCTATAAAATGCTTGGTGAATTTGAAAGCAAAATCCCATTCGATTTATCCATTTTCTTCTAGATTCATAATTCATAATAATTAAAACAGAATAATGGAATTTAATTTGCATGAAATAAGACAGCTGCATCAGTTCAGGTTGAATAGTATTATCTTTTTGGGTCTGCCTAAATCTCCTCAAAGCAGAGAAATATAAATACTATACAATGAACTCAATTTGAATTTTGATTTGACATCATATTTTGTAACTTACACAGAAAGGACTTTCAAAATGTAAGCAGGAAAACACAATAACGAAAAATTCATGCAAAATTAACTTGAGGAATGTTTAGAATTTTAAATTATTCATTATTTATGATGCTTAGTTTTGTAACTTCATCAATGTCTCATGACGGTTTTTATGCTTTATATTATACTCTCAATTAACAGAATTTTGAGTTGTAGTCCTACTTGGTAAATTCTAGATCCAGAAACCTGCTGGCCTGCAGATATAATAATTGTTTACTGATTGCTATTTAAATTGATTGTGATTGTTATATATTCGGCATGGGTGAGCAGCATCAGCTGGTCTTGGACATCTCCAATTCTGCAACATGAATAGCTTCAGGTCCAAGTTTATTCTAGGCTTTGCTCTCTTCATTGGCCTCTCAGTGCCACACTACTTCAATGAATATCAATTAGTTAATGGACGTAGCCCTATTCACACAAAATGGACCTGGGTACGTACGTTTTAATTACCTCATTTACTGCTTCTTTTGAAAATATTGGTTTCCTTTTACTTTGCATAAATAAATAAATTGTGCTACATTTTCTGAAAACGTATTTGACACTTCTTGTGTCCCTGTTTTTTTTTAGTTTAATTCGGATTTATGGAATTTGACTTAATTATCCCAAAACAAGTGCCTCACCTTAACTTTCTCCATCATTAAAAAAATCAGTGGAGGAATTTTAACTATATAATAAGTTGAATACATTAGCTTTATAAGAAAAAGAAGAAATTGAGAATTATAAAATGCAGTTAATATCGAAGATAAAAATATGGGAAAGTGGTTTACATTTTTCTTCTGATAAATCCAGAATTGAGAAGATTTATTTTGGAAAAAAAAAAAATTCTGAGTGAAAAAATTATTTTGAAATAGAGAGTAAATGAATTTTGAAATTTTATTACTAGATTTATGCTGAAATCCTGTTACAAAGTTGTGATATTTGTGTTTGGTTACAGTTCAATGACGTAATGCAAGTGTGGTTTACGTCCGCGGCAGCAGTGGCAACTATAGTTGCGTTCACCTTAGATTGCACTCACAGTTTGAAGCACAGCGACACACGGCGAGACAGTGGTAGACACTGGTGGGCAAAGTTCAGGACATTCGAGCTAGATATTAGGAGTGAAGAATTTTATGCCCTTCCCTGGAACCTTAACAGGTTCTTCCCTTCTTTTTAAGTCCTACTAGCAAGGAAACTCTCTTGCCACCGACCACAATTATATTAGTTGTTTGCTGTCAATTTATTGAATTCCATTATTAAACTGATGATTAAGCATAAGCCCAAAGGGAATGAGATACCGACTATGGGATATGCTTGCCATTAAATGTTGTAGATATCAAATATTTGTCAAGAATCTCAAAAGCATTATTAAGGGAATTAAAATGATACTATGATTTTTTTTTATTTTAAAATATTTCCAGAACATATTTTGTTGGCTAACAGAATGTACTGTCATTGTGAAGAAAAAGAACACATGCTGCTCACTTGCATTTGTTAAATTGTTACTAATTCAAACGACACTGTTTAAACATAGCTCACTTGCATTTGTTACTAATTCAAACGACAACGTTTAAACACATTCTTCTGGTTGCAATGTCAGCTTGCCAGATGTCCCATCTTCATTGACTTCTTTGAACTAGCTATTAACAACAGCTCTTTTCCCTTCTCCTTCTTCTCGTTTTTTGTTCCATTCTTCTTCTTCTTGATTCTGCTCCATTATTCAGATTAGCTTCAGCGCATAGTGAGGCTTCTCTAACAGCTTGAGCTTCAATTATTCGCACCTCTTTTAGTCATGAAAGAAAACAAGAAATTGCAGAGATATAATTGCCTCTGAGCACCTAATTTTTATGCACATATTTTTTATTAATTAATTTATCTCGAATTTATTTTGTGTTAATCGTTGATCAACTATTAATTGGTTAATTTTCTATGAAAATCGTCAAGTTAATTAATTGGACAATCAATTTGTCTAGTTAATTACATAAATTGCCAGTCTAGTTTGTTAATTAATTTTCTGCCTTAATTCTCTCTCTAAAATCAAAAATTTTAAACGGCCGCCACCACAACTTTAAGTTACACCATCGACATGCACTAGACCACCAAAAAGTTGGTGTTGAGACAAAGCCAACGCTACCAATCGAGCTTCCATCCGTTGCCGGAGAAGCCTATACGTGCTGGTCAAAGTTTCAACTGGTGTTCTCTCTCTAAAATCAATTTTTTTTAATGGTATTTTTCAAGAATTTTCGGTGATCAAATATTGAAAATAATGATATACTATGAATCTTCAAGTTGAGAGCATCGATTTGGTAAACTCACTTGCCCGGTTTATTGCTGAAAATAGAAGTCAAGTTTAAGGTTTGTACAATTTCATTTTTGCTTCTTGTGCAAATATATAGTTTGATCCTTTTGATAAAGTTCAATTTGGAACTTTAATAATTTTTTAACAGAATGACTAAAGTATCTAACGGTTATAAAATAGAGAAACTAAAAAATAATAATGAAAATCAAAGTACTAATTTATCTAATTCACTAAAATAGATGGACTAAATTGTAATTAATTTATAATTTATCTATAATTTAAATACTACCTTCGATTTTTTAGATTTTTTAGATTTTCTTTTCATTAATACCAATAAAATCAATTTTTCACAAATACCAAAACAGAAATAATAATAAATAATTATTAATCTTTTAAAAATTTACTTTTTCACCAATATTAATAAAAAAATAATAATAAATAATTATAAAATTTACTATAAATAAAATATAAATAATCTAAAAATATATTAAAAAATGAAGCATGTTAGAGGTAGTAGATACATTTTCAAGCGTCAAAAGTATATTGGAGCTCCATTCACCTTTTAGATCTCAATTTATTGAGTTCCATCTCAATTTGTTGGGTTTCTATGTAATTGTTCGATGATTTCAATGTATAACCCAATTTATCCATCGGTTAAATTAAAAATCCAAAACGACCCTGTTAATAATTAATTGTTGTTTCTCTTCTCTTTTCCTGAAACGACGGAATTGCGCATCTGCCGACCTCAACCAACATCTTCGAACACCTCTCGTTCTGCCGCTGCTGCATGCATTAGATAAGAAATCGAACAGAAAGTGTTATGCTTCTACTTTCGTGTCCTCTTCGATCGATTAAAAGTCAGACTAAGGTGTTTTTGAAACTCAAATGAAAAAAATGAAGGTCGATGAAAATCCACTTAAAGGACGTTTTGTAGGTTTAACCAGAAGTGAGGAAGAAGGACGTTTCTGATCGGTATCGGTGGCGCTTCTGCTGCGATTGGAATTCCGCTCGTCTTTTCCCGGCGACGGTTCTCATTTTGCTTTTTTGTTTCAATTTTTTTTTCTTTTTTGAAAATCATATGCTGTTAAGAGTTTGATTGATGATGACGTGATGATGTTTGTGATATTAGTTAGTATTTCATTTTCACTTTCAGTCTATTTTCATTATCAGTTTCTGTTCTTTTTCAAGTTCATGTGATGATGATGATAATGCGGTGTTACTGATATGGTGATGATGATGTTGTGATTAAACTGGCCGGGAAATGATACCGACGAGTTTCCAGGCGGGTGGGGGTAATGAAATCGGCCG
>CATIWJ010133215.1:0-17463 GCA_949640765.1 Croton laevigatus | reverse complement strand
TATATATTATACCCACTGAGCATGGAGTTGCTCAGCGAGTTATTTTTGTAACTCGCAGGTCCGCAGATAGAAGAAAGTGAATAGCAGCATAATCTTGGTCTACTCCTAGAAGTCAAACGATGGTATATCCACCAGTTTAATTTAGTTTGGCATGTACTGAATATTGAGATTTATTTAATATGAGTAATTATGTAAAATAGCTAATATTTGAAGAATGATTAAGATATTGATGTTGTGATAGCTAAATGAAAAAATTTTGTAGCAGTAATGGATGTTAGTCGGTACTGTAACACTTCAGTCTGGCTTATTCGTAAGTTGGGTTTGGGGTGTTACACAAATAATTAAGTAATCTTTCCTGAATTTAAGTAACGTTTATTTGGCAATAATTGTGCCGAAATTAAGTAATTTGTTGGGTTACCATATTTGTAAACTAATTTATCATGAATTCGTCGGCAATGAGAAAATTATCGTATTTGTGTCAAATTATCTCTATCTATGCTAATCTATATGTTTACAACAAAAAGTTCTTATTTGGTTTTAAAAAATACAAGGATTTATTCGTTTGATAAAAAATCATACATATAGTTTCTCCCTATTTAAGATTGTTGAACTCCCTATTTAAGATTGTTGAAGTGAAATGATAGTAGATCTCATATGTTTTATGGTTCTTGCATTTTCTAATTGCACTCTACGTGTTTTCCTTAAATTTGTTTCTAATTAAAATCATTTGTGCATATGGCAAAATTAAGTACCCGTAAGACCATATAAGTTATTTAAATAAACGTTCACATTAGTTTGAATTAAGCACAAAATCTCAATATTTTGTTATTTTAATCATGTTCTTCTCATTTCTAATACTACGGCATTGCACTATCTATAACCTTTACTGTAATTTTGTGTCAATTAATACAATCTCTTGCTTATAATTGTAGTGACGATAGAGATTTGTGCAATTTTAAAAGATTCTACTCATTTGACAATAAAAAAACATGGGTGATGAGATGGAGTTGAACGAATAAACTGTACTATTCCAAAGGTAAGTAAACTTTCACGAATGGTGACGGAGATTGTTGATGATGAAGCAGAGACATAATTGTAATGGTTGTTTGATAGATGAGGGGTTGATTTAAGACAAGAATATATGCTTTTGATTGATTTTAGGAAAGGAGACTGATTGATTTTGGTGAAAGGGCCAAAGAAAATTAAGGAATTTAATTAGAGGGCTATTGGCAATATGAGAAGTAAAATCACTAGCTCAACTGCACATTAGAGAGGTGCAAAGAGAAAATGTGAGACCTAGATTCACCTTCCATAAAAAAAAAAAAAAAAAAGCAAAAAAAAATGTGATAGCAAAAATTTTAAAGTCCAAGGTGATTGTGAGAATGGGCGGAGGGAAAGGATATGGAGGTGGTGCGGAAGTGATAATGAGAGATAGGGCATGCAACAGTAATAAGAGTGAGTAGAGGCTGAAGATGAACTTTGTAATTTTTATATTTTGTAATTATAAAACAGTTCATGAACTTCATGAAATAATTGAACTGGACATGAAAAACTGGTATATGTCCAACAAATTTCAACTAAGATGCAAGTAGGCTTAAATTATAAATCGAGAGTGAAATTGGTAAGTTAACGTGAAAGTTTAGGTGGAATTGCAAGAAAATTTACTTTAGGGCGAACGGAAAAAGTCACAAAATTTGACTTGAAAACCATATTTAGGCCATAACAAAAATGAAATAGTTATTATAATGATATATTAATCAAATTTAAAAGATAACATTAAATCAAAAGTATTTCTAAAAAAAAAAATATATAAATCAAAAGCAAACACATATACTATTACCTACACCAATATATATTTACTGCGCAACGCGCTGGTAAAATACTAGTTATATAAATAACTTTTTTTTTGACATATCTAATTATATAAATAATTAAATGCAAACATCTAATTGATTTCATATTAATAAACAATTTTTTTTAATTAGGGAATTCGATCATGGATTGCCAGAATTATAAATACATTTGTCACTAGACTATGCATTAGCGTGCGTTGTCAAAATAGACAATTACTATGATATTTTCAACTATAATTAACAATTACTGCCTCCTTCTTTATTTGTTTACATTTCTCTTTTTAGGTGTATTTTTCAATTTTTTACATTTTCTTTTATAGTAAGTTTTGTAAAGAGTTTATAAAAGTTAATAATTTTTTATTATTATTCATGTATTGGTATTGGTGAAAAGAAAATGTGAAAAAATGAAAAAAACAAAGATAGTACTATTTTATTGTAAAAAAAAAAAAATTGCTATGATATTTTTCTAAAAATAATTATTCATACAACTATTTTTTTTTTAAAAGAATGGGAAGACAAATAAATACAAATGTTATACCTAACAAATCACAAACGCACCTAAAATTATAATTTTGTTTATATAAGTTTATATTAAATTCCGTTGCCAAAATCAATTTGTGTTCCTTTCACAAAGTGGTTGTTTGTTAGATACCAAATTTCACAAAATACTATTTCTGTTTTTTTCCATTTTTTTATATTTACTTTTCATCAATACTAAGAAAATCAGCTTTTCACCAATACAAATGAAAAAAAAAAATAAAAAATTACTAACCCTTTATAAACTATTTATTATAAAAAATTAAAAAATAAACAAAATGTAAGCAAATGAAAAAACGGAGATAATATAAAAAATTGATTTTATAGAGGTTGCTTCTATCACTAAATAGCATCCACAACTATGAAGCTTAAGATGCCGTGTGACACAGAAAAGTCTAAAATGAACTTGATACTGTGGTTGGGCAAATTTTAGGGAATGATAGGGTGTGGTCTAAGGCCATTATTTTGGCCTTGCCAAGCTTTCATATGTGTTATTATTAAAAAAATTTAACTTATTTACATTAATTATTGTAAGAATGAAAAAAAGAAATGTGAGATTTTACATTATTGAGGAGAGGACTATTTTATGTTAGGGACATTTTTTAATGATGTAACATTATAAATTTCATAACAATTAAGTGATTTTAATAAATAGCACATTAATAAAATTCAACATATATCTAGTATTTAAAAAATAGCACAATAAATTTTATAATTATAAAAAAATATTTTTCTATAAAAAATTATTCTTATATTTTTTCTCATATTTTTATCATACTAAAAAAATTAAATATTAAACCTATGTTATAAGACTAAACTATAAATTATAAAACATGCTATTTAGCTAGGGAACCTATTACATGTCGTTTTTGTTGTAATGGCAAAAGATCACGATGCGCGTTGTCGTAATGAGCTGAACAACGGCGCAAAATATGCGATAACAGCGAAAGCAATAGAAAATTGAACGACAAAACACGAAAACCAGGAAGGAGGATGCGAGATGGGGTTGTCTAGGAGAGACGCAAAAGCTCCATCTTCTTCTTCCACATCGCCTTGTGCTCAGCTCAAAGCTGCTTACCACAATTGCTTCAACAGGTGAATCTTTTCGCTTTTTCTCGCTCTATTTCTTTATATAACATTGACATCTTTAAATTGATTTGGAAAAAAAAAATGAAGAGAAGTTGCCTTTAAACCCCTGTTAGACCCTAAAAGCTTGCTCGTTTTCTAAGATATACCATTTTTGAAGATGGTATTCAGAGAAGTTCGCGAAAGGTCAATGGAGCAAAGACGACTGTGTTTCTGAGTGGCAAAAGTACAAAGCTTGTTTATCTGTATCTATCTTACATCCCTTTCTTCTTCATTTTCTACATTTTGTTCCTTCTCTTTTTTTAATTATTAGAAATTGGATAACTTGTTCGTTTTTATTTTATGTGTTATGTAATAAGTGTTTTGCATGTTCTTAACAGGATCATTTGGATGATAAGCAACTAAGTCAGTACTTGCAAGCTGAAATGCTCCCAGTTGATTTGGGGAATAGCCATGCTGGGGTTTCTCAGTAACTTGTGCTGTTTTATCTTTATAATAATGTAGAGAACAAATTAAAGGTGAATGCTTTGGCTTTTCTGAATTTATTGCTTTAGTGTGAATATAATTGTGACATATGGGATTGCTGTTTGATTGTTCTTCCCAAACAATGTTTTTATGAAGTGTCACTAATCTGGTACATGTAAAGTTGTAAGATTGAAGGATGTTATATATAGGATGCTGGATGAAATTTTTATTAGATGTGTATGTAGGCGGGATAAAATTGCTATTCATCAAAATATATTCAGCTATATTGTTTTACCGTTGCAGAGTGATCAACTGTGAATAGATACTTGTCATTTTGTTTGCCTGGCCTGCCGAGGTAAACCGCCATGATAGTTTTAGGAATTGTCTTGATATCCAAGAGAGAGTTTTAGTTCGTAGACACAATGAATGGTTGAATTTTTCAATTTTTTATCTCTGGACATTATTTATTCAAGACAGTGGTAAGAAGACTTCTATTACTCAGTCTGATTGCATTATTCCCTCTTTATAATTAGACCAAGTTTACTACTCTCTTGTTGTAATCAAATTTTGGGTTTTGCGTTTCTTTCTTTCTCTTACACCGTTTTTTACTTTATGCTGCTATTGTAGAGTACATTTTAGGATGGATAGAGGCTGCACAGAGTTTTTAAGTTGAAGGTACATAATTATTTGGCCCCATCATCTTTTTTTATCTTTCATACTGTGGTTAGTTGTTTAATTAAGAGGTTCATGTGTTCTTTTGACATTGTTTGTTTGTGATAACTGTGCAATGTTAAGTTTATAACCATGCAGCATTACCTCACATGTTGTATATTCTTTTTGTGTTTCTTCTTGAACTTGCTCAATTTCCATCGTGAAAGTAGAGGGATACTTACAATGTTCATCAATTCATACACAAAAAATGCAGCAGTATAAGCTGGTATTGAAAGAATATAGTACATGTAGGAAAAATCTTTCTGTTCAAATGGTTAAGTTCCATGGTTTAGTGGCAACTCTCATATAAATTTATTAGTCTAAATTAATTTGTAGTCCCCAGCCATGTGGTCTGGATCAAATTTGTTGCTTAGGTGTATTTTGTAGGCTGATGTCACGCAAGCTTTCTCTTCCATAGAAATTTAGGCTGGGCAGCCACATTTGCTGAATTACCTTGTCTTAAAATGTTAAATATTTATTTGAAGATAATTCTCTTGATGTCATGTGAATGTATGAACACTAGAGCTGAAGGTTATTTACCTGGTGCATAAAATTATAGCTGTAGAAACTTTTGAAAATTGATGATTGGTAGACCAGCTATATGAGGACCACATATTGAGGTTGCAGGTTTGCTTGCTGTAGTTTCACCATTAAGTCTATTTATTTGCTATATTCTGAATGAAAGATAATTGGTCATAATAGGTGGCAGTAAGGGCTCTTTCATATATGCTTTTACGTTTCATAGTGAGTCCCTATACCTGCAGTTTATGGTTTATAGTTGCAGATTCTTAAGTTCACTTTAAGCCTGGTTATCCCTTGGAAACTTGCTTTATGAATTGAATGGTATTGACCAAATTGTATTGTTGCAACAGCAGGAACTTAAGAATGGGTTTTAATAATATTTTGAACCGCTCATATATAAAACTATTAGCTTAGATTATGTGAAAGTACAGTTGCACCATTATCGTGTACTGAAAATACTATAGTTAATTAGTTATAAGAATGGTGGGATGAAACTATTAGAGGAAAAAACTATTATGCTTTGTTAGAGCAAATAATCATTTCAGCTATAAATGCAAGCTCATAGTTAAGAGCTGAAAATTGTTGGCAATGTTCATGTAACTAATAGTTTATGCCATTTTTAACTAAATTGTGGGCAATGCTTCTCATAGTAATATGAAAATATTTATTGATTGCACTCGATTGATAGTAGCTATTATATTTCATTTTTGCAAAACATGTTGACATTTGTCTCCAGAATACCATGTGCCTGCTTCCCAGAGATTTTCTGATTATGAAGAGTAACATAAATGGAGAGCCAAGTCCATAATAGTTTTTGTAGATTAGGATGGTTACAGTTGTGTTGTGTCATAGCTTTTATTATTGATGCACAATTTGTTTATGAATATTTATTTAGATATTACTGTTATAGGATTTTGATGTAGAAAGTACACATCATGTTGGCAAATTTATCAGTTACCGGGGCTTATTCCCGTTTACTTGAATCAAAAGACTCAAACTGTCAATATATTCTAATATGTTGTTTTTAGAATATTTATTTATTTCTGTTTAAGGATTACTCAAGGCCTAATTCCATTTTCTTGAATCAAAGGGACCATATTGTTGAAAATTATTACAAAAGACCCTCTTCACTTCCCAACATTATTATCGTTCAATCGGAATTTCTCATTTTTTCTTAAACAGGAAGAGAGCAACCATCCATTCTCTTCCATTGTTGTATCCAAAAAGCTCTGCAACAGCAACAAAGAATGTTCTCCAGTACACAGTCCACTTGAGAGCTTCATCTTTTCCATATGTTGATTCCATTATTGGCTTAATTGATGCCGAGTTCTGGTCCATTCTTTTTAGCCACTCTTCACTGCAAATTTCAAGCCACATCTTAAAAAACTTATACTGATATAGGAGACTAATGAAATCTAGAATTGGCAGATTTCAGGGTTATCTGTTCTCACCTTGTTTGGGCGTAATGTTTTCCATTCACGAGCCAATGATTGACAATAGAAACATCATCCTGCCCAAAAGTTAAGATAGCTGCTGATCTCATAAACTCATTTTAACTATAAAGCTTTTATTAATTCTGAAGTGGTTATCTTTGTAATGTCGTTTAGTTCTGAAGGTCATGCATCTTCATTCTATGATGCCGGTTTCTGTAATCTTTCCTGTTGGCGTATAAACATATATTTTATGCTTTGAAAGATTAGATGATGAGATATACAAATCTAACCTGGAAATAGAGCAACAGATTAGCAGCAGGCATTGTTCCACCAGTGAAGAAATACCTAGTAATCCAATCATCCTCATTTAAATCCTGAGCAGAAAATTGCAAAATTAGAACACAAACAACAGCCTATTGCAGAAACTAATTAAATTTCAACAAATATGCAGAGCTAATTGGTAGAAAATATGCATAAGTAACTAATGACCAACTACACCTCAAAATGGTAAGCAAATGCCTTATGGCAGAAATGATGAACGAAAAGAAGACCATCTTGTTTCATCCACTTCGAAATCTTGTGAAGAAGAGCCTTGTAGTTCTTCATATGCTGCCAAGGGACATAACTAATTACCAAATTATATCGTCTTTTCAACAGCAATGGCCTGAAATGGCTTGGAAAACACTGACCTCAAACATTTCAACTGAATATATCCGGTCATAGGATGCATCCATTTCGAAAGTACTAATATCAGCAACAATTATTTCTACATTCTTCAGCTTCAGATCCCTACAGAAAGGGTAATTCTATGTTTTTTTTTCATGTTCTGATCTTCAAATTAAAATATAAATTGTTTATTCTGTCCTCAACCAACATACCAACATTGCTCATCTATGTAGGCTTTCTGTGTTTTTGAATTACAAATCCCAGTAATCTTGCAATTGCTATACTTTTGGGCAATGTACAAAGAAAGCGAACCCCATCCGCATCCAACATCAAGAACACTATGTCCATCTTTTAGCTGTGACTTTTCGCAGTAAAGCTCAAACATTGCTTTCTCAGCATCTTCTAAGGTGCTTGATTTGTCAGAAAAATAACAGCAACTGTTATAGTTCAATTACAAAACCAAATCAGCGAAAATGAGGGCTTTCACTAAGGAATTGAATGCTGAGTTGACCTTACTGAATCAAGCAATATCAGAAGTTTACACTCAAAATTGAATAAGAAATACCTATATTTGAAATTTTTGCCAAGAACCAACTTGAAGAAAGAAGTAGGCAGTTCATAATGCTGAGTTTTGGGCTCATCTGTTTTGATCGCAATTGGCATCTCCTTTAGAGCTATTAATTAAACAATCAAATATCAGAATAAACAAAATGAAACTAATGACTTATAACTGTTTAAAAAATGAAAAGCAAAAGCATTACATTGCACGAACTGGATGAGGTCATAGAGTTGGAGCTCGGAGGATGATTTATAACCGGACCGGAGACGGCTTCCCAATAGCAATCGAGTCAACCTCCTTGTCACGGCGTCCGGCAGCCAATTTCGTTCCAGTGCAGTTAGCATAATCTTCACTGTAACATTATAAGGTAGCTTCATCAATCCTTCCATTTTCAGCGACAACTGCAAAATCTCTTTCCTTATTTGTATAATGGAAGAGGGTTTTTCTGACAGTTACATACGTCTCTACCAGTCAGTCTATCTGTACTATATTATCTCGAACGATTGTCGTTTACAATTTACCGACGACGGTGACACCCGTTCGTCTTCTAATTCAGTACCAAACAATCGTCGTTACGACACGACGAATAAGGATAAACGACAGGTAACTTTTTTATGTGAGGATTAATATTTGGCCGTTGGATCGATACTTGTCAAAATATCCAACGGTAGGCGGATAAGTCCTACAACGAAATTTAGAACTGATTACATGCAAACATTGCACTAGCTGCAGAGTTCACCAAATATACACTGCCACACGCTACAAATTCCCTCTGTCCGAACAAGACAACAAAGTTATTCTCACGAAAGTCCTGTGAAATTTTCCTATGCGAGAAAATCTTAACCGATCTGGGAGAAAAGGCTACTGGTAGCTGGTCTATTTCTTAACGTCTGTTCTCTCATTTGCTCAGAGAGGACGGAACCTGAACCGACCAAATAAAGTCACTGAACAATGGTGTTTTTGTTGCTTGATTTTTCTAGCGAGAAGTGAATTCTTTTCATCTCTGTAAGTAACTTATAGTCCAATTGCTTTATTAGTTTTTAACTATCTAGGAGACAGTCTTGTTTTGATTTTGAGAAATCGCTTTGAGAAGAAGAGTGGGTATGTTTTAGAGGACTTGTATTTTGTATTTGGGTTGAATTGGTACTGTATTTGATTGATGGATTTTCATTTTTTTCGAGTTTTTTTAAGGTTTTCTGGTGATCAAGAAACATGGGATTTTGCTTATTTTATTTGGTAGTTAACTTAGCTATCTATTTCTGATGGATCGAACAGTGAATTTTATAGAAGTATAAACATTGGATTGAAGTTTATAGAAATAATTGTTTGATATTGTTTTTACTTGTCAGTTTGGTGTCTAATTAGAAATAATGATCCAAGAGAGTTCCTGACGATATAAACTTAATTGGCAAGAAGGTCTATGGTGAATCGGGTTATTAATGTGAGTTTGTATTTTCTGTTTGGATGCCAAAATGATGTCAAAAATTGGGTCTGCAAATAGCGATGGTGATGAAAATTCAGATACTGCTCAGTTGTTGCAAGACATTGAGGCAATAAGCAAAGCCCTTTACCTGCAAAAAGCCCCCCAAAAGGCTTTGATATCTTCATCCAATGCTCGATCTAGATCAGTTGAGAAACCTCGATTATCAGAATCAAAATCAAGCTTGAATCCAAGAACTTCTGGTGCAAATGTGTCTATTAAGGACAAGAAGTCGTCATCAATGTGGAACTGGAAGAAGCCTTTAAAGGCTTTAGCCCATATTCGTCATCAAAAGTTCAATGTTTGTTTCTTTCTTCATGTACATTCAATCGAAGGGTTGCCTCCAAGTTTTAATAATATGAAGTTGTCTGTGAATTGGAAGAGGAAAGATGAAGTTTTGCAGACCCGCCCATCTAACGTTTTGAATGGAATTGCAGAATTTGATGAGACTTTGATGCATACATGTAATGTCTATGGTAGTAGAAGTGGACCCCATAATTCAGCAAAGTACGAAATGAAACTTTTCTTGATTTATGCATCGGTAATTGGCGCTTTGGGTGTTGATATGGGCAAACAATGGGTAGATCTAACAAGGTTGTTGCCACTTACCTTAGAGGAATTAGAGGGAGAGAAAAACTCTGGTAAGTGGACCACAAGCTTTAAACTTGCAGGCAAGGCTAAGGGTGCTACTCTTAATGTTAGCTTAGGTTTCTATATAGTCGGGGACAATTTAATCAAAACTGTGAGGAATATGAACGCCTCTGAGCTTGTAAACTTAATGCGCACCAAGTCATGTACAGTTGAGCAAATAACAGGTGTCAGGCAAACTGATAGTGATGGGTTGCTTCAGCGGGTTGGAAGTGTTCCTAACAATTTAAACCAGTCTCATCTCTTTTCTCAATCTGTTGGTGTAAATATCTGTGATGAAGTACCACACTTAGGTTTGGATCTCCCCAAGTCAATAAGCTTTCTTTATCAGAAATTTAATGAGGATTTGCACAGTTCTGGACAGCTTCATGCTTTTGCAGAACATGTAGAGCCACTTAATTTAAAGCCTGATATGGAGTTTGAGTCCAACGAAGATACTGGTGGAAATGAGTATTACAGCACTGAGTTTACAGTCATTGAAAAGGGAATAGAAATTTCTAGAAAGGAAGACTTGGAATCAAAAGAGAGTAATGTTCAGGATGTTGATAATCTTGAGATTGAAACTATTGACGTGGCTGAAATTATTAAAGATGATGATATAGAGGAGCTTGATGGGAAGACAAAGTTTCATTCAGAGGAGAGCATCTCCAGTAATTATATGGATGCGGGTTTAATGGATGACTGTAAACTTGAAGTAAGTAGTGCTTGTAAAAACGGTTCTAGCTTGGAATATCTGGACTTAGCTTTTACTAATTTTTTAAATTTGGAATCTTCAGAATTGGAATTCCCCCTTTCAATGGGTGATATTTTACAGCAGGGAAGTTACATGGAGACTAAAGCCAGTTACCAGGCCAGCAAGGCAATGAATAAATCTCTCAGCCTGGATGAAATCACTGAATCTGTGGCAAGCGATTTCTTAAATATGCTGGGAGTTGAGCATAGTCCCTTTGGCACAGCTTCAGATTGTGATCCTGAGTCCCCTAGAGAGCGTCTATTAAGAGAGTTTGAACTAGAGGCCATTGCTTCTGGAAACTTTATTATTGAATATGATGGAAATGGAAAGCATGGAGAATGTGGCTCCACGGCTCTGCTGGCATCTGATTGTGGGGATCTCTCTGCGGATTTTGATTTTTGTGGGGCTATTCAACCTGATGAGGAGGAGCACCAGACTGAAAACCAATTTCTTAGTAGAAGGAAGGTCAAAGTGCTGGAAGATGTGGAGACTGAAGCTTTAATGAAAAAATGGGGCTTAAATGAGGAAGCCTTTCAGAGTTCTCCAACCTATCACTCTGATGGGTTTGGGAGTCCTGTTGAAATTCCCCCTGAGGATCCGGTTGATTTACCTCCACTCGAAGATGGCTTTGGACCGTTTGTTCAGACAAAAGATGGGGGCTACCTGCGGTCCATGAATCCTTCTCTTTTTAGCGCTTCTAAAAGTGTTGGGAGATTGATCATGCAAGTTTCCCGTGCTATTGTACTCCCTGTAGAAATGAGTTCTGATATTATTGAGATATTACAGCATTTGGCATCAATTGGAATTGTGAGGCTATCTCAGCACTCAAACAAATTAATGCCTTTGGAGGATATCACTGGGAAGACATTGCATCAAATAGCAAAAGATGCTGCACCTGGAGCTGCCGTTCCCGTTAGGTCTGTTAAAAATTAATTATATTTATTATTCATACTGTTCTTGTTTCTATTTCACTGCCTTGCTTAGTGGTTTAATATTTCTCATTGCTGTCACAGGTATGCTGCCCATGGTCCTGAATCATTGCTTCTTGGTAATGAAGCAAACTTACCTGTTGAGATGTTTTCAGACTTTGTCACTATTGAAAATCTTGCTCCTTTGGTGATGGATAAGATTGAAACCTTGTCAATTGAAGGGCTGAAAATCCAGTCTGGCATGTCTGAGGAGGTGGCACCATCAAGTGTTTGTCCTCAGTCGTTTGAAGGTAAGAGTCCCAGTCTTAGATGGTTCCTAAGCATGGAAGGGGCTGCAGGATTGCGAGAACCTGATGGGCAGGATATTGATGATCTATTTGATCGTTCTATAACATTGGAGGAATGGTTAAGGCTTGATGGTGGGAACATTGGCAATAAAGATCATGTTTTTGATGGCGAGGACACAGCGTTAAAGATACTTGAAGCCCATCACGCTAAGTGCATGAACTTTGTTGAAGGAATGTTGACAGTAGATAGTAACTGGAATAAAGCATCTGGTAGAAAGCAAGGTTTATTGGGGAACAGCCTCACTCTGGCTCAGAAGGTGTTGCTTAGGGATCCTTATAGAAATTATGAGCCAGTTGGCGCCTCAATGCTTGCTGTAGTTCAAGCAGAGAGATCCATTTTCCATCATAAGCCAGTAGCAAATGGTTCAGTGCTGGAAAGAAGACATAGCAAAGAAGAAGACTCATATGATGACAGCTTCGAAGACAAGGAAGATAAGGAGGAAACTATTGCTGGGTTTAGAATTACTGAAGTTCACCTTACAGGGTTGAATGGTGAACCTGGGAAAACACAGCATTGGGGTACTAAAACACAACAGCAGTATGGAGTTCGTTGGCTACTTGCGAGTGGCATGTGCAAGTCCTCAAAGCATCCATTTTCAAAATCAAAGGCGATTGTAGTGTCATCACCAAACCTAATGAAAAAGGTGCAGAACAATGATTACTTGTGGAGCATAAGCTCTCAGGCTAATGCCAGAGAAAGTAAATGGAAGGAGTTGACAGGATTTGCACCACATGTAAGAAACCCTAATGTCATCTTTTATAAATGAAAGCATGCTGATTTTTTACGGATCATGTCGAGGATTACAGGTACACGTTTCTCTTTTGTGAGTAGACAAAGCATGTATGTAAATTTTTATTTGAATTGAAGGGCTGTTGATAGCTTCTTGCTAGGGAGATATAGATTAGATGAATTATGTTGTAAGGTTAAGTGAATATATGAGATCAAAATTTAAATGATGTGCAAGGATCAGACAATAAATTGAGGAATTTTACATACGAGTTTAAAAAGTTTTGCATTTTTGGAATTTCAATTTTATTACAGCTTCATAATAGTTTTGGTTTTCAGCAAATTGAAAGTGATAAAAACAAGATCATTTGGAATGATGGAATTTGAACATTCATGTAATCATCAAATTTTATTGTTTGTTATGATATAAAAAAAAAGTGGACAACAATCCATATAATATGTAGATTTCATTATAGCTCAAATCGCTCGTTATGGATGAGAGAGAAATCTCACATAGGTGTAATTTCACTAATTACACCGTTTTTTATTAACGACAGAATTGAAATATTAATTATATTGCTTATATATCTCTAAATCCATGCATTTAACCAAACAAATGAATTGGTGCATTATTCATTCATATTCCATGTATTCGCATTCCTTACATTTAAGAAAATCTATGCATTTTTAATTCCGTCAATCCAAACAACTGCGAAATGTGAATCCTTTTTCTCCCCCTCCTTCCTGGTTTGTGGTTTATTGAAGCTGCTGCAGTCATATTAAAGCTATGACATTTAACATCACTCGCCTCCCTCTTATTCACTTGTCAGTATCAGAAGAAAAGAAAAATTGCTTAAATAGTGCATTGTGGTTAGTACGAAATCAAATAAGTTTTGATAAAATGTTATTGGAACTGGACCTAATGGACTGGTCAATTTTCAAGATTTCTTGGTGCCTACTGCAGATACAAAAATATTCAATTATTAATCTCATACTTTTACCTTTCGTTAGGAAAAGTAAACCCCTGAAGAAGCTTGGTGGAGCTAACATTATATACTTCTATTGTAATTTTCAATTTATAATAATTGGTACTGTATATCCATTTTGCTTTGAAACAAATGAATGGAAACAAAATGAATTCCGTAAAATTCATTTATTAAAAAATCGACTAAGAAAAAAAGAAAATTTAATTTGAATTTTAAATTACTTATTTTAATATATTAAACTCACTTGTGAATACCGATTAAAAAAAAACTCACTTACAAATAAATTTTATTAAGAACGAATTTACAAATAAATTTTAAAGCTGTTGTAAAGTGAGAATTAATTTGTTTTATCTAAAATTATATATAGTGCAACTAGCTATTGTCTATATTTACTTATTTCAATTTGAAACAACAAGCCTTAGTTTGAAACAAGTTGAGGTTGGCTCTATGAATCTTTTATCGATTAACCTCACCAAACATAACAATAGCATTCACTATAAGCCCGATGTTCCTTTCACGACATAGATTTTACACCTCTATTCAATTTGAATTCGGAGGAAAAAAAAAAATTCTCTTCAAGTATGATAAGAGTAGAATTATAATTTTTATTTTCCAAATATTAGTGGGGAAAAAGATGTATGTAATCACAATATTTTTTTCAGTGAAAAAGGTATTTCATTAATACAATTCAGAAATCACTATATCCACAATACACTCAGAAATCAAGTTCCAAATTTAAAAACAAAGAGCTAGAATAAGCATGGTGAGCAAAAGTATGTGCCGCCTTGTTGGCTTGCTTCCTAATCCATGCTGGCGAACATACAAATGGCATAATTAGAGGATCGTCTCCTTCATATAAACGGACTTGCACTTCATTTGCTTTTCCCTTGCTAACTAGTCTTCGAAGACTAATTGAAAATGAAAACTAATACTATATCTGGTATTGAAGTACAAAATGTTAATTACTACAGTATATGATAGTAGAATATGCTACTAAATTTTCTATCCCATAGTGCAAACTGAAGCTGATGCTTCTTTTTAAGGATCTAAACAAACAAAATTCCTAAAGTTTTAAGGGCAAGTCCACACCATCATCTAGAGTTACTGCTGTTTTTTTATGCCTCGTCCCAAGTAAAACAAAAGTTCACAAAAAAAACATACAAGTTGAGATGCTTCATAGTTGAACTAAGTAGAGGTAGGATGATTATGGACACCCTCGTATGTTGTTATTACATATTTTCCGTCCTCTCTATCTCTTTCTACCCTTTTCTTCACTGGACAGCTTTCAACTGAACACCGATAGTAATTCCTGTTAATCACATTCAATACAATTATATTAGTCACTAGACGATAACAAAAGCAATTTTAACTAAATATAATTATGTTGCTCTCTTTTGCCTGTCATATTTTTTTTAACCAATTTTTGCCTGTCATATATTGCACAACTTATTTGGCTCATTGCATCGCCAATGAATTTTCTTTTATTTTAAATGCCGATTTGAGATTTAAAAGTTGTAATTACTAATTCGTTTTATAATAATAAAGTATTATACGTTCCTTTTTTAAAAAAAAAAAAAAAAAAAAAGGAAGAAGAAGAAAGTATTGTACGTATAGATATGAAATGAATAATAAGTTCTATACGTACCTTGGGTTTGGACTATTCTTAACCATCTTCTTCCCATATTTCCTCCACTTATAGCCATCATCAAGTATTTCAATTTCTGATTTAGTTTTGAATGCCACTCTTTCTTTGCTTTCTCTCTTCTCCTTGCTTCCTTCTTCTATACATATTCATATAATTAACTAATTAATACAAAAACACATTGATAAGAAGTAATAATACATTGTATTTGAAAGATCTTAATTACCTGTGTTACCAGCAGCAGCAAGATAGTGTTGATGAGAGCTACTGGTTCCACCAGACTCATCACCAATAACAAAAGCCTTATAAACTGGATTATTATCATTAGAAGCACCAAACAGACGCATTGATTGATCATCTTCTTCAACCCATTCATCAAACTTCAAAATTTCTGATAGCTCAAAATTCGTCAGGTCGCCATAGTCACTCTCAGGAGTATCTGCTGGAGCAAAATTAGAGCTGGATTCAGACATAACTACTATAATTTTAGTATAATTAAATATACATCTGATGAGGCAGTATCTAATTAAAACAAATAAAAAGTATATATAGAAATAGGCGGCTTGGGCTTGTTACGAGGTTCCTGTAAGATTACAGGAAACTTCAGTGTTGATTCTGAAAGACCTGACTGTTAAAGACCATCACTTCATTCATATAACTTTGAAATGGAGGTGGTGGGCCATATCGAAGACTTCAACATAGACTTTAGTTTTCTTTTTATTTTTTTTTAGTATGAATTATGTGAACTGGGCTTTAAATCTCGTCTCGTGGGTTTGTAGACTGACCCTTTATTAACGTACAAGGTCAGGACCACGGGTCAAACCAATTCGTTTGCATTAGTGTTGTCTGCAAATTCTAGGAAGTTCGAGTTCGATTTGGCATTAGTCCTATCCTATGAGTTATGTAACTTATGTTAGCACCAATTCTTAGGATATGACTAACTTTATTATATACTTCAAAATATTATTTTCTTTTATGTTTATTGGCTCATTATGCAATAAAAATTTTATTGCCTTGATATATGAAATCATCCATATATTAAATTAATTATAATTTTCTCTTAAAAAATATAAATTATTAAATTAAAATTATTTATTTATTTTTCATTGCCTTTTTTTTTTCACAAACGTGCTTTTTTATCGAAATGAAAATTAAGGTATTCTATATTGAGGTGGTTGCATTTGACAAAAAAAAACTCTATGTTATAAATAAAATACAAATTATTTTAAACCTTAATTTACAATATGATTGACATAGTCTTTTTCTAAAATAAAAATCTAGTGTAAATAATTTTTGAAACCTCATACAGGCGATTCAAAAAAAAATTGAAAAAATCATTTGTTTTCCAACTCCCAATCACTCTTTTTTTTTTATCGGCAAATTAAAATTTTTTAAAAGAAAATTTTTAATTAAATTATCAAGAGTCAAACTTTTAACCTTAGATTAGAGATGTATCACTCTCCCATTTGAGTTAGAGATCCTTTGCAATCACTCTTTTCTTATTACTATACCATACTTAATGTAAATGCTAAAATACCGTTCGATTAACTGATTAATTTTTTTAATTTTTTAAGCATATTGGTATTGTTTCTGTCAAAACTAATGTCATATTTGTAATCATGGTAAAAAAAATGATTTAAATGAGACATAACTTTGTTAATGTTCATAACTATTTTTGGCAAAAAAATAATAAAATAGTATAAATTATCTAAAATACATAGAAAAAATACATTCCAAAAAATTCATAGATAAAAATGTAGATTAAGTGAAAATATATAGATAAAATTATACTTTTTCTTATTTTAATTTATTTATTTTGTTTTTTCTTATCTATTTTATTAATTTTTTTTATTTTTTGTGAAAAAAAAAATGGTTTCGGTCGCTGAAAAAAAAGAGAGTTGTATAATAGTATATAATTTCACAAAAAGAAGAAATTTCTAAATTATCCTAACATGAATTTGATGCTATTTCCAAATATGGAGTTTGTTTTCACCTCATTTAACCTTAATTTTTTAGAAAATTCAGAATAATATTTAGATCTTTAAATTTTTCAACCACAAAAGATCGTTACAAAATTGAAAAAATTATAGACCAAAAGAGAGAGGTAGTCGAGTAATGCCAAAAGTAGCACCTGAAACT
>CATIWJ010133212.1:0-13225 GCA_949640765.1 Croton laevigatus | reverse complement strand
CAGCTCTAGTAATCTGTCCAAGGAAATCAGCAACGGCTAGTAATCTTTGACTTAATTCAATTATAGTATTTCTTGTAATATGAGGAAATCAGCAACGGCTAGTCAAATAATCTTTGACTTAATTTTCTTACCTTCTTTTCTCGTGTGATTGTACTTAAATAGGAGAGGAATTTTCTTGTAATAGTTAAGGGGAATGAGATTATAACTTTGCTTTTCTTCTTTATAGTAGACAAACAATCATGAACGAGCATTTAGCGAGCGGAAAATTGAGTAAGTCATGAGCAGCTTGGCTCATTTGGAGTCCTATTGAGAGTAATATCTTTAAAACGGAAGTATTTAAGAATATATTTTTGAAAATAGAAAAGACGAAGAGTATATTTGCTAATATGAAAGATAATGGCCCTTTGGTAAATTTTATAAAGATTGGATAAATAAATAGAAGTCTCTTTACAATGGCAAATAACGGCACCGTTTTATTCTTCTTCTCTACGATCTGTAGATCTGGCACACACAAAAAATCATATTTCCGAGTACGACAAACAGAGTCACAGAAGCTTCTTAAGGCAGACTTGTAAGTTACAGATTTCATGTTATGTCTCTGTAACTCACAACACCATAATAAATTCATACAAATCTTTCATTTCAATTCATCAAATTTCATTATAATTTATTTGTGTTATGATGATTACTACAACTCACTATTCAATTAAAAACCCATTTCTAAAACCTCTTATTTTCACTCTTTTATGCTTTCTTTTCATTGATTCTGCACTCTCTTACACTTCCACTTCCACTTCACCAGAAATGCTCATTCTGCCACTAAAAACCCAAAAAATTCCATCTGGATTCTTTCCTAGATCTCCAAGTAAGCTTCCTTTCCACCATAACGTGAGCCTCACCGTTTCTATCGCTGTCGGTACGCCGCCGCAAAATGTTACTATGGTCATTGACACTGGCAGCGAACTTAGCTGGCTTCATTGCAACAAAACGGCTAGCTACCCAACTTCTTTTGACCCGAACCGATCCGTTTCTTACAACCCTATATCTTGTTCTTCGCCGACCTGCACTAACCAGACCCGGGACTTCACTGTGCCGGTTTCTTGTGACGCCAAAAATCTCTGCCACGCTATTCTTTCTTACGCTGATGCTTCTTCTTCTGAAGGAAATCTGGCGTCCGATACTTTCCATATGGGAAGTTCTAACATTTCAAGTATGGTTTTCGGGTGCATGGATTCAGTTTTCAGTTCAAATTCTGATGAAGACTCTAAGAATACCGGGTTGATGGGTATGAACCGTGGGTCACTCTCTTTTGTTTCACAGATGGGTTTTCCGATATTTTCTTACTGTATCTCCGGATCCGATTTCTCAGGTTTATTGCTTCTGGGTGAATCAAATTTTACGTGGACTTTGCCATTAAACTACACTCCATTGATTCAAATCTCAACCCTATTGCCTTACTTTGATCGGGCTGCGTACACAGTTCATCTTGAAGGTATTAAAGTGTCCGGTAAGGTACTTCCGATACCCAAATCGGTTTTCGAACCGGATCATACAGGGGCAGGTCAAACCATGGTTGACTCGGGCACTCAGTTCACTTTCTTACTCGGGCCGGCTTACACAGCTTTAAGAACCGAGTTCTTGAACCAAACCACGGGGATCTTGAGAGTTTTGGAGGATCCGGATTTTGTATTCCAAGGAGCCATGGATCTTTGTTACCGGGTACCAATAAACCAACGGTTAATGCCAAAGCTACCAAGTGTGAGCTTAGTGTTTGAGGGAGCTGAAATGATAGTATCGGATGAACGGGTTTTGTACCGGGTCCCGAATGAAATAAGAGGAAATGATTCAGTGCATTGCTTTTCATTTGGGAACTCTGACTTGTTAGGTGTGGAGGCTTTCGTGATTGGGCATCATCATCAACAGAACGTGTGGATGGAATTTGATCTTAAAAGATCAAGAATCGGATTGGCCCATGTACAGTGTGATTTGGCTGGTAAGAGATTTGGTGTGGACCCTGCAAGTTCATACATTTAAAATTATGGTTCCATTTTTTCTAGTATTAAATCTCAACACTTGCGATTATTGTATTAAATTATGGTGGAAAATTATAATCTAGTTTAAGGGGGTATGGTATTAGCGTGGTCCTCAAAGTTGGTGCCATTGGTTGGTTCAATTGGTGGTCCCGGCTGGTAGATGATACATCATCATGGAAGTAGGGATGGCAATGGCAATAAAATAGATTGAAATTAGAAATAGGAGATGATTTTTTTTCCTTCACCTTGTATAATGTTTTCCTTGTTAGTACTCTCCTTTCACTCCCCTTCCTTTTATCTTTTTTAGTAACAAAATACTTGTAGTATTATCTTTTAAATAGGAACATGTAAATCTCGAGTTTAAGTTAAACTTGGATTAAACCTTCTAACCTGAAATAGCGAAAATTTTGAAACCAAGTTGTCGTGGTGGTTCGGTTTTTAGTCGTGTATAACTCAATTCCATCAACAAAAATCTGCAATTCACAATAACCATCCAATTTAATTTCTCAATCTCAATACATTCCAGTAAATTTATCTTAGTACATATATTTAACAAAATCAAATTCAAATTGAAACCTATTAACAAAAAATGCATAAAGTAAAAAACAATTGACTAACAAATCTAAACAACCATTAATTAGGAGAAATAACCATTCAAAAAACGAAATCTTTTATTCTGACCTTAAACTATGAAATAGAAAAGATTATGTTCTATTAAAAAAAAAAGGGAATATAAATGGTAGAAGAGAACTTAATTCAAGCTCTAACTTGACATGCAGAAATTAGGACTTGCGGCAACAAAGAGAACTAGGCAGGACAAGCGGCGGAGAGAAAAACAACAAAGATAAATGAGCTCGACGACGGATGTTGTTGTAGCTGAACCACCGACGGAGATAACCTTCATTGGGTGGTTTAAATTTTCTATGTGTGTGTTTTTTGTGTCATTTTATTATTTTTAAATTTAGAGATTTGGACTTAAAAGGGGTATAAATTATCACAACCCTTGAGAAATTTAAACAAATGGGGCAAAAATTGTTACGACCCTCATGAAAATACATGATATGTGGAAATATGAGAGAGATTGGCAAAAATTTTATAGCCCTATGATGATTTTCACGACCTGTGTAAATATTGAATAGATTGGATATAAATTCTTACATCATATAATAGGAATATCCACGATTTGTGAAAATAATTGAGAGATTTTACAGAAATTCCTAATTGCAGAAATAATGGAGAGTGGTTTGAAATTCTGATGACAATTGTGAAAAATTTCATGACTAGTATCTGTATTTTAATTTAATTGAGGTGGATTTCCCTATTAACAAAGGCTCAAATGAGAATTGAAACTCGCGATATGTCACAATACAATGCACTAAACATATACTAGGCCAGCAACCCCATCAACCCTTACATATATTTCTTATCCAATATGAAACATTTGTATTAATGAGTTCGCAAATGACATTTTTCAGTTTTTCAATCTATATTCATTTTCTACCATGCCTCCACAAGCTCCTCCTATTTGAAGAAAATTTTTATCAACAATTTCTGGCTCTTAAATTATTATTATTATTATTATTATTATTATTAACATAGGTATAGGGGGACGGGGGAAGTTTAGAGTAAGGAAAGGGATAGGATTTGAAGTCAGGTTGTCAGTCCTGAATGGCCTGCATGTAAACCACTAGAGCAAGACCTTCCTCACTAAATGATGTCTAATGTTAGGTAGTACATTTATGAAACAAGAAATAATTATTTGTGAAATTTTGAAACATGACACTTATTATTAGATGTATTAGATGGATGGAGAGTAGCTTTAAAAATAGGACAATTATTATAAGTATTCAAGGATGGAGGTTATGCAATTCTTGTCATTAAAGGGACCTTGCATTAACAGTGAGTGAGTATCCAAAAAAAATTATTGAATAGATGATATCAAGTCAAACTCATTCCATTTGTTGATTAAAAAACTTACATTCAAATAACAAAGAAAGCAACATCTAATGGATCAGTCACAGCAATCTCCCAACTTCATCATTTTATCTATTTTTTTGGTAAGAGTTTCGTGATTTTGACCAACTTATATTATTTCGTTTTTAGTTGGTTAGGCTTGATTCCCAAATTTATGTCAAGCTATATGCATTTACTGCTAAATTAAGTTTTGGTTTGCTCCCAACATTATTGGAATTGAATCAGAGGTTAAGTTTTTAGTTTGGACATTGAGTTCTAGCAATTGTAATTTATGTTTAGAAGATAATTTTTTACATAGACTATCTGAAAAGGAAAATTTTATTTTATTTGAAACACTGTTTTAATTTTGTAGAACAAAAAAAAAAAACATGCATCAAATACAAAAATAAAGCAATATTTTCACAATATTTAGAATTTCATTAATATGGTTCAAAACTTTAAATGTTATACAAATGTTTTTTTTTTGGAGAAAATAATGAAAATCTTTTGGGCTTAATGTGGCTAAGCTGCTTCATAGCCCAACCTGCATTATCTCTTCCATTCGATATGAATATGCCATCTGGATAATATGGAGTATATAAATATATATATGATTAATTAAATGGCAGCCCGTGCACGAGATAGCCTTACTCTGCATTTACTTTAAGAGGCTAATCTCACGGCTCGAACTCATAACCTTTTGATTATACGGCGACAATTTTACCTTTGCACCAAGGCTCCTCTTATTATGATTAATTAAAATTTAAAAATAATACTAACATTTTTTTTTATTTAACTATATGATTTTCAAACACTAAATTATAAGGGTTGACTAATCCAAATTTTTGCCGAGTAAAACTACTAAAAGCACAACAATCTACCACTTTTTTTTTTTTATAATGCAGCTGCATTTTCAAGACATTATTAACTTAAAAAAAAAAAAAAAAGAGAGAGAAAATTAGCTATTTTTTGCCTGATAGAAATAAAAGTTAAAGGGATGGCCCATATTAAGGCATGTCTTCAAAGGGAAAAGGGATTTGACAAATATCAAAATATTATATAATAGTGAGTTGGGAGAAATGGAGGCTTTCTGAGTTGTAGGTTACTGTCATGTCCGTCCAGAAAAGAACCCATCAAAAACAAAAATGAGAGAGATGCAGTATATTATTGTCCTTATTTAGGACGTAACGTTGGTGCAACTACATTTTGAATTTTTGTGTCTAATTTATTAGTTGCATGAACTTTATGCTACTTAATTTTTGCCTCCTTTCTAATCAAACTCAATTAATCTTTTAAGCACTTATTAATGAGGATGTTGGAATGAAATTGTGTGTGTGTATATTTTTCATCCTTAGTTGTTGTTTTCGGAGAACTCAGTAAGTTGCATAAGCATGGTTAGGATACGGGGTTTGTTGGATGTTGCAAATACCATATTCATTGGTAGGAGTTTCATTAAATCGAATTCAATTACAAATTTTATAAGCTTGTGCATGTTAGAAACTCACATCGATTAGAAATACCATATTATCATGACTTATAAGCACAAGCTAGTCAAATTAATTGAACGTTAGTGCTAGCCTTTTAATATCGTTAAGTCCAATACGTTTATAAAAACAATTAAACTAATTTGTTATCAGAAATGCTATGATGTCGATGTCCTTGTATTGTAATAAATATATTTCTTATTTGCATTGCAAAAAGAAAAAGTTGAAATAAATTTAAAATTTTGATTGTTATGGTCATGGAACCATTGTATATGCACTATTTAAATTTCAATTTTGATGTTGTGAATAAAAGGTGGTCCTAATAATTAATTTTTATAATACTAGAATTTGGATTAATCGTGCATCGGAAAACTTATTAAATGGATCCGACATAGATATTTGATGGTTCCATTTATTTCTAACCACTATTATACAACTATGTGTAAATTCTTTCAATTGCTTACAAATTCCATAAAAAGCAACTTCGCAACTAACGGTGACTTTTTCATATTTCTTCATCTTCGAATTTGAAAATGTGTGTTTTTCTAACAAATGATAAGCTTTAAATTATAAGAATTATACTACATTTTATTATTGAATGGATATTTTAAGGGCTAAACTTGGCGGTTTGATAAGGATATCACTTATCAAATGGATATTTTTTTGTCCGCAATGGAATTTAAAATCATGACCTCAAGATCGTTAGGCACCATGCTCATACTCAGTTACTAGGCCAGATGGTTGTTCTTTTAAGGGCTAAACTCATGGAATTATATTAGGAATTAAAATTTCGATTTCTTCATTAACCTTTGATTAATTAAAATATGAATAACAAATGAATTTTTTTGTTTAGCATTTTCTAAACCCTCCAAAAATAATAGTAGTAGAAAAGGATATACTAACATTATTTGACACTAGAATGCTTAAAAATGCAAAAATAGTGATGAACACTTGGCTTGGAAGGGTAGGTAGACAGTAGATCGTAGATGCAAATTAACATACTTGATTACAAAGTAATTGAGCGATTAAGTATCTTTACCCATTGGTCGTCATGAGAACACAAACGCTTTCATATGCCCAACCACATCTTCTCCGTACCTACACTATACAATTACTCTCATTAATTACATTTGAATTAAATATAATACGATTATACGAAGGGTAATACATTTTTCTATTTATTGTAGCGATGGCAATTTAGTCTGCACACGCAGGCACCTAAACCGTCTGATCTGAAATTTTTCCGACCCCGAACCGAACCGATTGATTTTAGAATCGAACGCAGATATTACGTTTATAAAACCGAACCAATTTTTTTTTAAAAACAAAAATATAAATATTTATTTATATAAATATTATAATTTCAAATTTATATTGTAAAAAGTAAATATATAATGTTAAATATATATTAAATCAATATATTTAAATTACATTTGAACTACATGATTATATTTTTAATGAAAAATTTGTATATTTTATGTTTAAAAATTAATATAAAAAGTTGAAAAAAAAAACCACAGGGAAAAATGATTTACCCCGAAATCCAATGAAGAAAAATTGAAATCGAACGAACGACGCCTAAGGTCGAATGCGGGTTTGGCAAAATCCGTCCCATTGTCATTTCTAATTTATTGAGTTCAATCTCAATTTATGGAATCCACGTGAGTAATTTAGATTAGATTGAGTTTAACATTTGAATCCAATCAATTGTAGATAAAAAGAATTGAAATTGAGCGAAATAAACTGAGAATGCTCTAACACCTTAATATGTTCTATTTCTTTATTCTAAAAGTATAACAAATTGGAATTAAAAATTAATTCTATAAAATTTATTTGTTTCAAAGTTTAAGATGCTAGTTTTTTTTTTTTTAAATTGAACTATGCTAATTCCTTTTAACCTGATATATTCATAGCGCAAAATGGAATGGCTTCTTCTTCTTTCTCTATTAACAACTTATTTAAACAACATTTTAGATAATTTTACCCCAAGTTCTTCCTAAATAACAATCAAACACAAAATAATTCATAAAAATCATTTTTATGGGATACATAATTTACAATACAAATTCAATTTTTGAAAATAACTACCAACTAAATATGGTTTAGATTATCAAAAACTTTAATCTATTTTTATTATTTTCCATGAGAGTGCACTACAACTCTGAGAGAACTCTGTGAATCATTGCTAACAACAAATTAAAAGATTTTACAAAAGAATTATTTGCTGCTATTTCCGAAATACATTATTTTATACGAAAGAAAATTAAAAATACATTGTTGAAATGTATTTCGGAGGTTGTTGCAATAACATTAATAAACCTAAAAGATGTATGCATCCAAAAGGAAAAGTAATATAGTGTAGGCCAAGCTCCTTATTATTTGGAAACACATACACCAAAGGAAATATTTAAGACAAAGAGAAAAATAAGGTCAAACACATGGATTTTCTTTGACAACACTCTAATGTTCTTGTCAAAACTAGCAACAGACACTCCTTTCTCAATAACATTAATTAACGAAGCTTCAAGATTTTTATTTATCGACTGCTTTTGAGCACCTACACATACACTCTTCCTTATATATATATATATATATATACTCTGCTATACTAACATCTCTTACATCCATTACAGATACTAAAAGGAAGAGAAAAAGAGGGAGAAATTAAATAATGGGAGTTCCTCTTTTTAATGTTTTTCTTCTTTCTTTTCTCAATTTTTTTCTGCTGCATCAACTTGCTGTTGCTAGCATTACTAGGCACTACAAGTTTGAAGTATGCCCATCTGCTTCTCAATTTGATTAACGGACACTTGTATTGTTAATTCAAATTTGGTTGGCGATGATGAATTATCATTATTAACATTTTATTCACAATTTGCAGATCAAGTTGAAAAATGTGACTCGGGTATGTAACACCACGAGTATTCTAACTGTAAATGGGAAATTTCCGGGGCCTCGTATCGTAACAAGGGAGGGTGATCGTCTTGTTGTGAAAGTTGTTAATCATTCTCCCAAAAACATCTCCATTCATTGGTAAGTTTTTTCTATCATCAATCTAATAATGGTGATTCATTTTGTATAACAAAAAATTGGTGAAACAGGCATGGTGTTCGACAGATTCGAACAGGGTGGTACGATGGACCATCTTATATAACGCAATGTCCTATACAACCCAATCAGAGCTATGTTTATAATTTCACAATTACTGGGCAAAGAGGGACTTTATTTTATCATGCACATATCACATGGTTAAGAGCTACTGTTTATGGCCCTTTAATCGTTCTACCTAAACTTGGTCTTCCTTATCCATTTCCTAAACCTTACAAGCAAGTCCCAATCTTATTTGGTATGTACCTACTTGCTAGTTAAAGGCTGTAGTTCTACTTAATTATATCAGACTTCAAAACAACTGATTAAGCATATAAATTGCAGGAGAGTGGTTTCATGCGGACCCTGATGCAATTATTAACCAAGCCCTGCAAACTGGTGGTGGACCAAATGTCTCTGATGCCTATACCATTAATGGTCTTCCCGGCCCATTTTATAACTGCTCAGCTCAAGGTACGTAATACTTGAAGGAAAATACTTGCCTAAACTAGGTCCGTGAATGATATATTCTTGTATCAGGTTTAATGGATGACCAATAATCTAAAATTATGAATGATATGTTTACAGATACATACAAGTTGAAGGTGAAGCCCGGAAAGACTTATCTTCTTCGTATGATCAACGCAGCACTCAATGATGATCTTTTCATAAGCATCGCTGATCATTCAGTGACAGTGGTAGAAGCTGATGCTTCCTATGTAAAACCATTTGACACAAATACAATTCTGTTAACACCCGGTCAAACCACCAATGTCCTTCTCAAAACTAAACCCTATTTACCAAATTCCACATTTTTCATTCTTGCAAGACCTTATGCAACAGGGATGGGCACTTTCGATAATTCAACAGTTGCTGCTATTCTCGACTACGAAACTGAATCCTTGCCAACACACAAGCAACTTCCTCCGCTGAAACCAATCTTACCAGCTCTAAACGACACCCCGTTTGCTACGAATTTTTCGAGTAAACTACGTAGTTTAGCAAGTCTTGAATACCCAGCTAATGTGCCTAAGAAAGTTGATAGACATTTCTTTTTCACGGTAGGGTTAGGAACCAATCCTTGCCCTAAAAATCAAACTTGCCAAGGACCCAATGGAACTAAGTTTTCTGCTTCTGTGAACAATATTTCTTTTGCATTGCCATCTACAGCTATGCTTCAATCTTACTTTTACGGAAAATCCAATGGTGTTTACACGACGGATTTCCCTATCGAACCAATAATCCCGTTTGATTATACGGGGACTCCACCCAATAATACAAAGGTGATGAATGGTACAAAGACGGTAGTTGTTCCGTTCAATACTAGCGTTGAGGTGGTATTGCAGGATACGAGTATTAATGGAAATGAAAGCCATCCTCTCCACATGCATGGCTATAATTTCTACGTTGTGGGCTCTGGATTTGGCAACTTTGACCCTAACAACGACCCTGCAAAATTTAACCTTGTTGATCCTGTTGAAAGAAATACTATCGGTGTGCCTTCTGGTGGTTGGGTTGCAATTCGATTTCTAACGGATAATCCTGGTGAGTAATTTTATTTTTCTGAAAATATAGCGAGACTCTATGGGCTGAACAAACATTAAAGATCGCACATAATAGAGGTGATCTGCCCTGCGCCAAATTGGCCATGAAATATGGTTTGGACCTCCAAATTTTCGTTGCACAAAATCAAACGAGAAAATCACCGCAAACACACAGTTTGCAGTAATTATTAATTAATCATAACACAAAAACTCGAAAGAGCGTATAATTATTACATAGTAAAGTAAAAAAAAATGGAAATGCACTTTCAACTTTCTTCATTTTTTTTTAAATATTTTACATGCAATAAGTGCAAAAGTAGAACCTGGATCTAGTAGAACTAATTATGATTTTATGTTATTAGATTTTCATAATTATTTTTTAAAAGTTAAATTGGAATATGCTAACTTGAGCTTAATGTGTTGAATACCAACAGGGGTGTGGCTGCTGCATTGTCACATTGATGTGCATCTGAGCTGGGGCTTGAGAATGGGTTGGATCGTTTTAGATGGAAAACTTCCCAATCAGAAACTAACTCCTCCGCCGTCGGATTTACCCAAGTGTTGATCTGAGAATGTGCTCGTTAACATGTTCTTGATTATTTGTAATTTATTTAGGCCTTGGCCTATCAATTTTCCCCTTGTATTTTGCCTTGAAATATATCCTTCGTTTTGTATTTTCCCCTGTTATGTGAGAATGTGAGATAATAAAAAGGATTCTCCCTTCTTTTTTTCCTTTCCCTGTCTTCTAATTAAGAGCTGTTCACCAAACCCATGGAGGAGAATATGTAGGCTCTATGCCATTTTTTAATGAATAAATGCCTGTTGTTTTAACAAATTAAGAAATTCCGAGAATCCAATAGCATAAAAAGCACAATTAAATGTCTAATCTGACCATAGTTTAACAGATAATATAATTTCACAGATAATAAAATCAGACAATTGTTAGGCAGGACCAAAGTCAGCCTTCATCCTCCATGGCCTCAGTTGGCACATCACCGAAATCATCATCATCATCCCTAACTTCTTCATCTTAAGTTGCCAACTTCTCTACATCATCACCACCTTCATCATTTTCAATTTATTTCTTTTCTATTTCTTCTACAATCCACTCATCATAGGAGGAAATGTCAAGCTGATCTTCATCTTCACTTTCATGAATTCCCTTGGACCAATATGTCTCTTAAATTTCTTCTCCCTCGTCCTCTTTTTTCTCTCACTTCTTCCTCACTCTAATATTTCATTGCCCTTTGGCGAGATTCTTTCGTGAATTTGGGTGTTATTAAACTCGTCTCATAGTATTTTTCCTTCAGATATATGTTTTATCTTCCATCCCCTTCTCTTTTGGTAGCCAAATTTTGGCAATTCATCTCAAAATTTCATAGATCTCAGTGAGTAAGAGCAGAATCAGTTAGATTTGAAGGTATGTATGGAATCCTTATTGTACAACGAGTCTATTGACATAAATTTTATGCTGGTTAGTTCATTTCAGAAATTTTCAGCAACACTCATGCATGACACCCTGTTGGTGCTGTTTCACATTGGTAGTATATGCACATACACATATTTACATTTACATACACGTATGTGCACTTATGTACTATATGATAAATATGAATATATACATATATGTATTTTATGAAACTTGCTAGAAATCACCAGTCAGCTGTGCCAATGTCTTTCTGTGTATACAATAATATAAGTATATAATTTGTAAATAAATGTGTGTGTATATATGCACACACATTTACATACATGTATATACAATAATATACTATATGATAAGTATGAATATAAACATTTATCAAATTTTATTTACTGGTACATATCGGCAATATTTTTCCAAAAATTGTAGATGAGACAAACTTTCAGCTTATTTAATGAATTTTTGGACAATTTTAAAGGTTCATTTATATTCATTTACATGTAGAAATTAACGAAACTCGTTAAAAGTCATCAGCCGGCAATATTTTTTTGCGTATTTGATCAATTTTTGGACATTTAAAAAATTATTTATATTTATTTACAATATATTCTGATGAAACTCACTTGATACTACCAAACGCGTTAGCAAAATGTTTTCTATGAAGTTGCTGAATTTTTAAAGCACATTTTGAAATTTTATACACATTTATTTATTTAGATATACTGTTGTTTATGAATATCTTTTAAGGGCAGTTTTGAAATATTTTAATTTATATTTGCCAAAAATGTTATTTTGCTAAACTACATACTCCTTTGTTATTTAACTAAATAAAAATTTAATTTGTGTTATATCTCTAAAGAATGCTGTTACATCTTATACTTTATTTTGTTTTACAATTTTTCATTTGGGAATCACAAGAAATTATACAAATAATTTTAAAATTACAAATATTACCCCCCTACCCAGGTATAAGAAAATATATATAAGAGATCATCTATATATGCAAGAAATTAAACCTTTCCCATTACATCTCTTCTAGAAAAAACAACTTTTTAAGGCAGGATTGAATTGGGCTTTTATAACTCGAAGTGCATGGGTCTATGAGCCTGTCCACGCACACTGCAATATGATTTTCATTTAGTGATGATACCAAAGGAGGAGAATTAAAATCTTGGAAAAATAAAAAAAAAAAATAAATAAATGTATTGCTTATGAAAAAAGAAATCAATGGTATTAAAGTTAGGCCTAACTCATTCTGAAAATCTAAATTGACAGAAAAATAATTGTCAAATCTTATATTGAACTGAAGTTGCTCATATTTTACCGATGTGAAATTCATATTCTCAACACATGGATGTAAAATGAGACTCTATTATCATGAGAAAAAGATGTACACAATATAATTCTTTGTATTGCTTATAAATTCTATAGACGGAGACTTCTCAACTAACGGTGATTTCGTATATTTTTCTTCTTCTTTGAAACAGTAATTTTCTTTAAACAACAGTTTTAAGTATATGCTTCTGTTAACCATACGACTGTTTTCAAAATGATACTTCAATTTTTGGGTTCTCCAAATAAATATTTGATCTTCAAATTCATTATTTCTCTTGCATTATTCTACTTAACCTATATTTGATATTTTCGTTTAATTTTACTAATACTGTTGATTACCATATTATTTTTAATTAAAATCTGAAA
>CATIWJ010133208.1:0-33488 GCA_949640765.1 Croton laevigatus | reverse complement strand
TTCCCTTCATTATTCCCTAATCAAGTATAATAATAATAATAATAATAAATAATAATAATAAAATAAATATTATTAATAATAAATAAAAATAATAAAATAAATAATAATAATAAATACATAAATAATAATAATAAAATAAATATTATTAATAATAAATAAAAATAAAAATAATAATAATAAATACATAAAAAATAAAAATAATAAATAAATAAATAATAATAATAATAAGATAAATAAGTAAATAATAATAATAATAATAATAAATAATAATAATAATAAGATAAATATTATTAATAATAAATAATAATAATAATAAGATAAATATTATTAATAAATAATAATAATAATAATAAGATAAATATTATTAATAAAAATAATAAATAAATAATAATAATAATAATAATAATAATAATAAATACATAAATAATAATAAAAATAATAATAACAATAATAAATAATGAATAATAATAATAATAAATACATACATACATAAAAAAATAAGAATAATAAATACATAAATAATAATAATAATACAACTAATAATAATAATTCTGATTCCGATTATCTGCTTCAAACCAAATAGTTACAAAAGGAATCATGGGGCAAACCATTCCGTTTCTGGATCATAACCAAACAGGGAAATGTATTCCAATTCCCTGTTTCCCTTTCTCCTTGTTTCCCTTTCCTAATTCCATTCCGTTTCTCCTGCGCGAATCAAACGCCCCCTAAGTTAATTAAGAAAGGAAAAGCATAAGAATAGACTTTTTTATTATTATTATTAATACTTGTTTAAGAAAGGTTTAGTATATACATCGAACGGCTGGCAAGCAATCAATAAAAATAACTCTAGATAATATAAATGACCCCCAAGTAGGACACTCAATGAATAAGATTCTCCTTTAACTGTCAACTAGTTATTAAGAGGGTGTTTGGCATTGCTTTTAAGCACCATTTTAATTTAAAGGCCGGACTTTTACCTATTTGTATGGATTTTTAAGTTGTTTATATAAAAACAGCAAAATGATGCTTTTTATAACCTTGTTTTAAAAACCGTAAGTAGAAAAGCACAATCAACGCCCAAGTAGTGAAAGGGAGTACATGAAGCTTAACTGTGGTGATAGAGCCGTGGGAATCAATCTTCCAGGGTTCGCTTGCTACGAAGCAATGAAGGTGCGTAAGAATCTTGTGGCTGTATTGCAATCAATAGTGAGTGAACGTAGAAATCAAAGGAAAAACTCTGTAACATCGAAGAAGAGAGACATCATGGATGCTCCGCTGGAGGAGGAAGACGAAAATGGTCGAAAATTAGAAGATGAAGAAATCATTGATGTTCTTCTGATGTACTTGAATGCAGGCCATGAATCTTCTGGCCATCTTATGATGTGATCTACAATTTTACTTCAAGAGCATCCAGAATATCTTCGAAAGTCTAAGGTATATGTATAAGTTCATTTTGATCCAGTGCATCACTATGTACTGTAGAATAGAAGTTGAGGATTCAAAACTTACCAGTTATGAACTTGCAATTGCAGAAAGAGCAAGAGAGATATTGAAAGGAGGCCTCCCTCACAAAAGGGACTAAACCTTAAAGCAATTAGATTAGAGACATGGAGTATCTTTCCAATGTAAGCAAATTATAATTTCAAACTACAGTTCAATTAATTCATGTTCATGCACCGGATAAATACATTTTTCTTATATTTATTATAGGTGATTGATGAAACGCTTCGTTTAATAAATTTCTCACTCATGATTTTCGGAGAAGCTAAATCAGATGTCAAATTGAATGGTAAATTATATGTATTAATATACTCTCTCTCTGGTTCATTTATATATAAAAACTTTACTTTTTGGGTGTTCTATTTATATATCAAAACTTCCTACAATAGTAAGTTTTTAGTGTACTGAAAAGTCAAAAAAATTCAAAATGCCCTTGGAATTTATAGATGTGTTGAATTAAATAATTGGTTATATAGATAAAATGGGACCAAATGCAAGTGTGGAGAAATGAAATAAGATCATAAATAATTAAAATAGCTGCCAACTGTAGCCGACAGTAGTAATTTGCCTCATAAATTTGTTGACATTTCATATAAACTAGCAACTAATATGAATTTGGAAGCTTAGCGGTGGTTACAAATTAATTTTTTTTAATAGAAACTGGTCACTATTTAAGATTTAGAATTTTTGTTGGGTCATTTATTTCCCTCTTTAATTTCCAACGGTTAGAAAGTGAGAACCCCCTCATCTACCTTTTTTCTGCCCATTCACCAGATAACGTAATTAATTTCCATAAATGTGCACCTTTCAATCTCCACATTCAATCTACATTATAGTTCCACGAATCAAAACTTGGGCAACCAAAAAACCAATAAAGACGAAGAAAATGGGGAAGGACAAAGAAAGTAGAAAGAAGGAGGTGTCCAAGGAGAAACGAAGCAAGATTTCGGAAGAAAGGAAGAGAAAAATGAAGGAGGCAGTGTCAGTAGATAGCTCCAATGGGTCTTAAAGTTTTAAGGAAGAGGATATTCAAAGGAAGAAAGCTTTTTCCTTGGGTAAAAGGAAGAAACGCAACCATCAACCTCCTTCAAGAAAACAAAGGAAACCCTTCCTTCTGATTTTTATTCTTTTGATAAAGTTGCAGAATTAAAGCCAGAGGAGTTGGAATCTGTCAATGGCAATAAAGAAAATAAGGATCAATATGATGAAAGGTTAGGTTTTAGAAACTCTATTTTGCTGATTTGTTTAAAAATGTGTTTGTCAACGAGAAGTTATTGTGTGGAGAAAAAAAAGTAGTAGATTTTATAAGTTTGAGTAAGATAGGACTTGATTTGAGTGAGTTTTTTATGAGGACATGAAAGCTTTTCTTAGCTTGTCCAATGATGTTTATGATAGGTTAGTTAATGTCTTTTATGCAAACATCTGGGTGGAAAAGAAAAAGGAGAGGAAGAGAAAGTCCAATACTATGCTCCAAAGTCAATGAGTTGGAAATGAAGATAACTGAGTTGACTCTTCGTAGAGCAGTTAAATGTCCATCAGTTAGATTCGAGTCGATTATGGATAAATATGATTATCCTGAGGGGTATTTTTTTTTTTCTGAATTTGCTAAAAATGAATTGGCCAATACTTCTGAAGAGTTTAACTGTGATTTAGTAGGCACTAGGAAGAAAGTCATCCCAAGACTCCTCCATTTGATTATGAGTGGTAACATATTTCCAAAACTGGGGAGCAAAGAAAATGTTACCCTTAATGAGGCGGTAATTATGTGGCATAAAATAAAACACAAACCTGTCAATTTTGCTTCCATAACCATAAGGAATTAAGTGAATAAGCATAAGGAATATTTGGTGGGTTGTCTTGAAGGATGTGTAGCAATCTCGTATGCAATATAAAATTTCAGGTAAGTAATCATTGTATGGAAGAACTGGAAATACTAATTAATGGCTGCAGAAAGATAAAAGTAATATGAGGAATTGCTTTGATTTTGCTCTCACTCAATCAAGAAAAGTACCTGTAAGCATTTTGATAGCCTTAGGGAAATGAAGCCCACTTATCAGAAGATCACAGACTGAATAGGCATCAGTTATGCAACCCTTCAGCTCACCTGTACACATTTGGAATGGCACCCATTGGAGCATCAATATAAGGTCACAATAGAGCAGTGCAGGGCCCCGCTATGCGTGTAACAGCCCCGCGGATATTGCAGCTTACATATTGCGCTCCGAGAGGGAATGGCAGTGGGATCCCACAATTGTAACAGTCGACGAGCAAAAACATTGCTCTGTTGGTTGAAGGGTAATATTTGAGAAACAAAGGTAATATATGGAAAAGCGCAAGATTAAAGGAATGGGGATAAAATCTCAGTATTGAATTCTGAGAATGAAATAGCAAACTATTTTGATATTTATATTAAGGAGAATGTCAAAATAATTGACATTATTCTATTCATTAATTGTGGGATAAGATGAGAATTATATTCCAAAACCAAATTCAATATACATAATGAAGTCAATTAATTAAGAAAAGAAAAGCATAAGAAAAGACCATAGACATGCTACATGTGTAACACATTTAACTTAATGAAAACAAATCTGCTATCGGAAAAGACACAAATTCCAAACCATGAAAAAAAAGCCCTATTACTTTATGTTTGCATTCCTTAGAGTCAAATATCAGAGGGAGAAAGGCTTTGTATATACATCGAACGGCTGGCAAGCAGTCAATTGTGGTTCCTGCCAACAAAAATAACGCAAGATAATATCAATGACCCCCAAGTAGAAAGATCAATGAATAAGATTCTCCTTTTATCTATTAACGAGCGATTAAGAGGGTATTTGGCATTGCTAAAAGCAGCTTTTAAGCATTTTTTTACCTTCAAAGCTAATCATTTACTTGTTTGTCTGTTTTTTTATTTTTTTTGGCTTTTAAATTATTTTTATAAAAGTAGCTAAATGTTGTTTATCTATTGGTGCTTTTTAAAAGCCAAAAAGGGAAAAACACAAGCAATGCCTAAGTAGTGAAAGACTATATACCTGTCTCAGTCCACCACCAACACTGCCTCCAGTCAAAAGCATAGTGACAAGAGATGTCACGGGACCACCACCAAGGTCATTACCGGTATTTCGGATTGCACTACGCATTGAATTGAGAATGCTCCCATATGTAGCTCCTTGTCCACGCTCAATAGCTTGGATGAAACAAAAAGTCATTGCACCCGTGGATGTTATTTTTGATAAAGCCTGTTCACAAGGGAGAAAAGTTTTTTAATTCACAATTGAGGAATAATAATCACTCATGGAGAAATTTAAATTTCCATTAAGATCACTCATCAAGTTAGTAACCTATACAAAAAAAAAAAAAATCCTCTAGAGACATACAGATGTATCAACAGAAGTTTGATGGTCATCACAACCACTGAAGGAAATGACCTCTCCACCATTTGTTCCTTTCCACACACCTGATCGTGGACGATGATCCTCCCATACATATTGTCCACTCCTTTAGGATAGAAAAACCATAATCGGAAAAAGCAATCTATCAGTTCAAAATATATTCAGAAAAGACCAACAAAGAGAATACAGTAAATAAGTATGGAAAGAACATGCATATAAAATAGTAAGGCAAGCTATAAATGTAAAACAATAAACATCAATTCTGACAAATTCAATGTAGAACAAGCATAGCAAGTACCAGCTGCACCCGTATATGACAAATTCTTTTGCTTAAGGAACTGAATTTCTCAGAGCTTAGAGGTTCTAACTCTCAAAAGATGCCCTTACTAATTCTCTTGGAAGCATGAACTTAGAACAAAATTCAATGATTTAATTTCAAGAATATTTCTTCTAATAACTACCTGTTCATTTTACAGAGGAAGGGTAAATCCAATACAGTGCCACTATGACAAGCATCGATTATTGCATGTAGCTTAACACCATGAGGAAGAGGTCTGACAATTGCTGCATTGATTTCATCATCAACAATCATACCTTGAGTTTCAAAATCTAGTGGGCATAGAGTTTCATCATATCCATCAACCTCATCACCACTATAGTTTCTTTGCTGCGAACCATGACCAGAATAGTGAAAAAGGAGGGAGTCTCCAGGCTGACAACCTTGTACAAGCCAGTATAATGCCATCCTCATGTTATGTTTAGTGGGGATTCTATAGGGATCAGTTTCCTCTTCTGCAGTCCAAAATTCGGGTAAATATGAAAGAACTTAAATGATAAATAAGGTAAAAAAGAAAAAGAAATTGGAAAACTCAACTGTAAGCCAAGTATCCAAAGAATAAAAACAAACAATATGTGAGAATGCTATTAATTACTAGATTCTAACACTCTTTTGGCTTCATAAAAGGAAGCACCTAAACAATCATACAGAGACACTTTGATACTAAACAAGTTTCAAATTTTACTTCTTCGCTCGCTCTCCCTCCCTCCCTCCCTCCCCCCCTCTTTCTCTCTCTCTCTCTCTCCCCCTCTCGAATAAAAAAAGAAAGAAAGAAAAATGTGCAGTAGACAGCTTTTATATCAAGTCTAAACTTAGCTAGAAAAAGCACTGAGATGATGGCTGATAATAAAAAAAAATATTGACCAAAAGCAATATACAGTTGTTGAAATGTTGTATTCAAAACTCGATAGATCCAAAAGTAATAACTATTAGCTATTACTATGTGGAATTCCCTAAGCAGATGCTTGAAGATACCTCCATAGTAATCCCCGCCTCAAAAAAATATCTTTACTCAATGTGGAAGCTTGCTTGGAGGAAATTATAGCATTGCAATACGAAGCTTATTATTAAGAATTCAATTCTTCAGCCTAACTAAAGGGTTGAATTTGAAACTAAAAAGAGAGCCTTTTAATCACAATGATTCAGATATCATTGACTTTATTCTCACTAATTAATATAAAAATTTCATCTTCATACAAAAAATTCTGATTCCCATATAGAATAAAGCTGAATTCATGAAAACAAAAGTTCATTGCTTTCTGAAAATTAATTCAAACTCAGAAAAATGCTAAAGATTGGAACTTGGCGAAGAAAGAGAATTATGAAAATACCAGTAAGCATAAGAATAGACTCTTCAGGAAACTGAAACTTGTTGGTAAGAAGATAACGCATACATTTGGCGTCATTTATGCAACCTCTCAGCTCATGTCTCGAGTACTTATAAGATATTCCGCATATCACGGCCTTCTTCCGGCCATGCGCATTCGGAGGAGGACCCGGTGGAGCGTGATTGTAAGGCGACGGCTGAGGCGGACCATAATTACTAGATTGAGGGGGTGTTGGTGAGTAGGAGGAAGAAGAAGGCGGAGGAGGAGCAGTTCGGGGATCAGCTATTTGCGTGACGGCCTGGCAGATAGCGCAGCGTATAGATCGGGCACCGGTAGGTAGTTGCAGCGGAGTCCGACAATTAGAACAATTAACGAGCATATTATACATAGCTCCACCTCTGATATTCGATTCGGATTCTTTCTTAGGTTCCTGATTCTCAGTTATTCGACGAACATAAATTAGTAAACGTTAATCAGAATTAGTTGGAATAATTTGAAGCTCAAGCCCAAGACCTTAAAACTGGCCACTGAACCCGGCCCATAAGTTCCACCCAAACCGTGCCTAGCCTAGGGTATCGTTCGTTTCCATATAAAAGGGAGACCGAAAGCTTCTTTCATCTTCCATCGGCCATTCTTGACAGAAACAGAGTTCTAGAGTTTCATCTGCCATCCAAAATGGTACATTCCATCTTCTGATTTTTTTTTTTCATGCAATTTTCTCTGTTACTCTGAAATTTTGTTGCTTGTTAAATGAATTATTTGCTTGCTTTAGTTAATCGAACCTCAAATTGAACTATATGCAAATCTATTGAAACTTTGGTATTTGTATCAATAGTAACGTCTCTAGGTTAATGTTGTTTAATTTAGTTTTAAAATTCTAATTTTTATTCTTTTTCGTTGTTTGTAGACAAAGAGGACCAAGAAGGCTGGTATTGTTGGGAAATATGGTATGCTCTAAGCTTATATTTTTCATATTTTGTTCCTTTTTTGAGTAAAATTGAATAGAAAATGAATCTTATGCTAGAATCAAGGATTTTAATCTATGTATGCTTTAGATCAGTACCCTAATACAGAAGTTTGATAATTTCAATATCGATGTTTATTAGGTTTATGTAGTTATTTCTTTCTATGTTCTTAATTTAACAATCTCATGAAGAATTGCATATTGCTTTCTTAGTTAGACTTTGTCTGTCAATCCTATTGGAGTTTGAAGTTTTTCTTAAATCTCTGATCCATTTGTTGGTATTCCTTTGGCCTGGCAATGTGTCTTTGGCACTTACAATTCACAATTCACTAATTTGCAGGGACAAGATATGGTGCTAGTCTGCGAAAGCAGATCAAGAAGATGGAGGTCAGCCAACACAGCAAGTTCTTCTGTGAATTCTGTGGGAAGTACGCAGTGAAGAGGAAGGCAGTTGGTATTTGGGGATGCAAAGATTGTGGCAAAGTTAAGGCAGGAGGTGCATATACCTTGAATACTGCAAGTGCTGTGACTGTGAGGAGCACCATCCGCAGGCTTAGAGAGCAGACTGAGAGTTAATTTTTCTTATATGTTAGTGTGCTTGTGCTGCTGTTTTGCATATGAACCTACTTCTAGTGTTTTTAAAGATACTTGAGAGATTATCTATTTGATTTGGGAACTTTTCAGCAGGCAATTTTGATTTTCAATTAGAATATTATGGATATTTCTGTTACTGCAATTTCTTCAGTTTCGTCTCCTTTCGTTTATGTATCACAAGAGAATGTCTTAGAATTTAAAATGTTAAATGCATAATGATAAATTGCAGATGACGTTAAATTTTAAATGACCTGAAATTACAGTCGATGTCTTTGAATTCAGATTTTGAACAAAGGCTTAGCGTAAACACCAAGGTATAGCCTCAAGGCAATGGTAAATGCATATTTAACAGAGCACAAGTCCCACAGTATCAATGGTATTTAATCGTTTTATTTGCGTATTTTCTATACTCGTTTTGGATTCCAAAATCTACCATAAGAGTGAAAGAGAAGAATCTTCTTTAAAAAAAAAAAAGAGCATTTCTTTCACTTACAAACTTACTGGTTTAGGCAAATCCTACATAAAATAACAAACTAATGCTACTTTGGTTATCTATCATTCCCCATTTATATGAGGTCGTGCAATATCTTATAAAAAAACAATAGCTCCAACAAATGAGAAAAAACAAGATTTATCTCATCGAAGATACCAATTAGTTCACAAACAACACTCTGCTGCTGGCTGAGGTTTCACCTTATAACCAGCATTATATTACATACATCTACCTCTTCTTTCAAAAATAGAAAAACCCCTACGGAGGAAAACAGAAAATTTTCAAATCTCCATTTCATCTCTCATTCTCTTGTTTTCCCGGCTCGCACTGGCAGCATTATCCGTGTATACACACCAAAGCAAACAATCTAATCCGCAATTTTTTTTTCTCTTTTTGTTTCAGCCTCAAGACGAAAGAACAAAGAAATCAGCTTGAAGGGAAGCCTGCAAGGTATGAAGCTATATTGAAAAGGAAAATCACGAGCCATTATCCTCCTGCTGCCGTCTCATGTAGTTTCATTGATTACTTCCTATCTGCAATTTGAATCTCACACAATTGGGATTGGAATATTGTCATTGTTATTGTTATGGTGCATTTGTTTCTGCACAGCCTTCACTGCTGCAACTCTAGCTGCATTAGCTGCCCTGTTTGCTGCCCCCACAGCTCTGTTAACCCTTTCATCCACCTTTGCAACATCATAAGCCTTTTCTGCAGCCCGCCTCGCTTCCTGAGTACAAGAGAACGCCGAATCAGATGTCTAATCCTTTCTTCTCCAAAATATTTATAAATACCAAGTTTCTTTGATTTATTAATTTATTCTTGTCAATCCTCATTGTTAACTTATACAAAATGTGTAATGTATTAATTAAAAATGGATCACAGTAGGATAAATGCAAGCCAAGCCAAAAGGTTCCCATATTGCCATTTGTATTCAATGACTGGAGAGATGCGAATAAACTGTCAAAGAAAAGTAGCCATACAGCAATTATAAAGCAAAATTAAGAGTTTAAGTTTGAGAATCCAACCTGCACTGCATTGAGAACCTTGGAATGATAAACAGCAACAGGAGATACAGGATATGTAGTATTCTGTGTGCTTGGTACATCAAGAATACCATTTTGCCAATGCCCAGATTGAGTTTCGCCATTTCTAAATGTGTACATCCCAAGACCCTGCCTTCTACCTTCATGCCAGGCTCCCTCATACCGATGCCCATTTGCAAATCGGTAGACACCAAAGCCATGCATCTTGTCTGCAAAATATTCTCCAGCATATGTGTCCCCATTTCTAAATACATCCAGATGAGCCAGTAAATATAGTACAAATTTCATATTTCACTATTGCATCTCAAAGCAATGAGATTCTCTCTTATAATAATTTTATATGCAAACAGAATTAAAACCAGAGAATTGCATAAGCTTTGCAAGGGATCACACATTGTAAATTTTCATTATTGCGACTCAAAAGCATATCTCTAATTGTAATTTTAGAGAAAGAGCAATAAAACCAGGAAACAACACAAGGTTGTAATATATGATTGTAGCAAATCTCAGACTCAAAATTCAAGGGAGCAACTAGGATTGACTACAATAAGCAGATAAACCTGTAGCCGAATTAATTATATTGAAGGGATATGAAGAAAATAGAACTAGATATGCAGGAATACATAGCAAAATAATGACAGAATGATGAACTGTAAAATAACAAAGCATCTGCCATCCAGCTTAGGATTTAGATCAGCAATTACTATAACTAGTAAGAAGGACAAATAACTTATAATTTACAGCTAGGACAATTTAATCAGCAAACAAATATGTTAACAATATCGCTAGTTTTAAACCTACATTTTCGTAGTCACACAAATAAATTGATTGCAAATCCTTCAGAGCAAAACTAGAAGAGTGTGCATAAAAAGGAAAGACAAGGTTAAAACCAAAGCAGCAACATGTTGAAACCCATTTGCTTACAAGTGCTGAACTCAATTATCCACATTAAAATACTGAAAATACTTCATCAGTTCGTAACACTCATTTATATCTAGGCAACAATGCTTAATCCCAGAGATCATCCAACAACCAACCATTTTCCATCGTTCCCTTCTCTACAATATTGTTTTAAAATGCAAAGTTTACTTATATGTATCCTGCTAAGGCATCATAAACTAGCTAGCTATTGTGCAATTTGGGTGCTCATCCTGTGGGGAAAACTTATAAATATGTCAATAAATATTTCGTACGGAACATTTCTAGCAGGACCAGTTATGCTTCAACTTAATTCAGTAATACAAACGAACTAAAGATATCAAGTGTGCTAACAGAAACAATGCAACAAGCATCAAAATGATTTTACACAAAATGCCCAATTTAGAAACAAGAAATCGCAAAGGAATAAAACAACATCCAAAGCGTAAAAATCCGATCAATTGAACAGGAAAACAATAATTGCATAAATTGATGAATTACCTGAAATGGTAGTGGCCGAGCCCATGCTTGACACCCCATTTGAATTCCCCAACATACCGACTACCATCCTCACAAGTATGAACTCCACAACCATGACTCTGCCCATTAGACCATTCTCCAGCATAAACATCTCCTGTATAAAACCTATACACCCCAAAGCCATGCCTGAGTCCTTGCCTATATTGCCCTCTATACCGGCTTCCTCTAGCCCAAGTCTCAACTCCGTACCCATCATACTTCCCATCAACCCAATCTCCTTCGTATCTCCCGCTCATATAATAATAATAGACCCCGCTTCCCGAGCACTTCCCCTTATGAAACTCACCTTCATACACGTCTCCGTTGCTATAAACCTGAACCCAACACCCAGAATTGACTCTTTTCTCCGGTTTTGACCTCGACCCAATTGACCAGAATACAGGCAACGGCTGTCTAGATGTGGGTTTGAGCTTGATTGGAAAGGAACGCGCCAAGAACAACCGAATTGAGGGGAGGCGCGGGAGGGCTAGATTAAGGGAGAATAATAAAGCGGCGGAGAAAGCAAAAGCCGATAGAAAGTCAAGAAGAAAAGAATGGGAAGGATGGGATACCAAAAAGTAGAAAAACGGGAGAGATAAAAGGAGAATTAACCGAAGATGTACCCGGAGACGACGCAGGTTGTTGAAACGGCGGAGGAATCGAAAAGCCGCTGATTTTGCCGCGACCGAAATAGAAAAAAGGGAATTATTTTGCTGCGTGGTTGAAAAATGGTAAATCGTTGGCGATTTTGACAAAGAAGAAGACCGGTGAGGATGATTCGGATGTGGATGAGGATGATGATGCTGAGTCAGCAAAGGCCTCTTGTAAGGAGTAGATGAAGAAGAAGCAGAAGGGGTAATTGGGTCATTATGAATTTGAAAACTTGGCGATTGAATCAGAAATTGAGTACCGATTGCCTTAGCACCGGTATTATTACAATTACTGCTATTATTAGTATTAGTATGATCAGATGCAGCAGCAGTAGCAGCAGCAGCCGAAGAAGAAGAAGAAGAAGACGAAGAAGGGAAGAGAAGAAGAGGAGGAGTAGGGTTAAAATCGGAAGAGACGCCGGTGCTTTCTTTTCCGATTTGCACTTCTGATTTCTTCTGATGCATTACATAAGTAAGAATTCCAATTTGAAATCACTTCTAACACATTACAAGACAACTAACTACTAGTAGAAGAAGGAATTCTGGTTTTCTCTGTAGTTTCTTTCCATGTCCGTTGGTTTGGTTTCTAACTTTTCCCCGAGAAAATTGAAAAAGGGGAAAAAGGGATTAGGTTTAATTTTTATTTTTAAAAAAAGAAAATCAGTTATATAAAATTTAGAAATTGAGAGCGATAAAAGGGCGGTGTGTTTGTGGATTTTATGGTTTTTAGGGGTTTTCATTAATTTTAAACCCTCTCTTGCTATTACCACTCAACTGCTCTAAACACCTTCTTTGACGATTTTACCCTTCTTATTTCTCTTTAACTTCGCATTTGCCATTCTCTTTTTTTTTTTTTCTTTTTCTTTTTCTTTTTTGCTTTCATTCTCTCATTTCTCTTATTCATAATTTAGCTTTACAAAATAAAACAATTTCTTTTTCTAAATAAAGGAAATTGGTGGTTATTTATTTTTGTCAAAATTATATTACTTTTCTACAAATAAACCCTAATTTCGTGGTCAATCTACAATTTATAGCATTGAATTTTACATATATTTTTTAATTATGCATAATAATTATCTAGTTTTAGTAAAAAATAATAATTGTGAGTTGTTCAATAGGATAAATTGGAATATTATCCTAATTTTTCTCCCCAAATAAAATTAAATTTATGATATTAGTATTTGGAGTTGAATCTTCAAAATAATTAAAATTCCAAAGATGATTAGATTTTAATAATTATCAAATACGTGGTTGACAAGCTAAAACCTTAATACATCACCAAGATTCCTATGATATGATCAGCTCCTTCTAGTATATATAATATAAAAGTAAATCTAATCCCATTTTATTTCTCATAATTGAACTTAAAATCATTCAAAACAAAGTATTATTTTTTTGTTTAATTTTTTATAAAAAGGGTGATGATAGTTATTGTAGGCCTTCCAACTTTTCAAAGACCTACCTGTCAAGTCTGGTAAAATACTATTGAGTAAAAAAGGTCATTGGATTAGAGGTATTCATAGGGCGAACGATTTCCTACAGGCCACCGATGTGTCACAGGTTACAGACCTTTAGTGGCCCGTCGACCTCATATCAGGATTGGACTACTGATCTTTAGCACTGGCCTATAACTTCCCAAACCATCGATAGCACGCGTGGCACTGCATAATCACTATTATAAATGGCCCATAAATATTATTTGTCCGATTAAGAAAACTTAAGTCTTCAATTATTTAATTAAATTTTTAGTACAATTTAACAAAATAAACATATGTATTAAAAATAGATTGATTTAAGGATAATATTTGTTTGTTAATTTGCTTTCCAAAACAATAACATAATTATTATTATGGCATTTTTCTTGTTTTAGGGGAGACAAGAAATAATTGTTCTGGGAAAATAAGAAATACGGTGTTAGAGGTTGTAATTTTGACGAAAAAGCGAGGGCATTTCGGTAACTAAGGGCCAGTCCTTAGATTTTATCGCTTAAAAGCGTCACCCTACATGGAGAGAAGGACAAAGGGAATCCGTCAAAAGGGGTGGTGAGATACACCAATGGAAAGCTTCCACGTAGATAACTTCAACGAGTACACGTGGCAACACGTCCTTTGATAATTTGAACCGCCTGCAAGGAGTTAGCGCCATCCATAATTACCCAAATGCCACTCAGTTCCAATTATAAGATTTATACTAAAAATATATTTTGGGCATGGTTGATGAGAAATCGCCATAATTATAGCTACCAATACTTGGTAATAAAGAAAATGAATAAAATTTCAAATCCTATTTGAATTTTAAAAAAAAAATTAACCTAATAAATATTTTAAAATAAAATTAAAGTGTATAAAAAATAAAATAAAATAAAATAAAATTGATCCTCAAATTAAATTGCAAACACTTTCTCTAATCGAAAGTGTACTATATAAATAGTCAATTTTGTTCAATTCTCCAAAACAAAGAATAACGATAATATTGCATTGCATTGACTAATTGCTAATTTTAATTTGAAAGCTAAAATTAGTTTTAAAAAACTAACCATTAAAATTGAAGGATGGAATTGGTCAATTTTTATTTGATAAATCCCTAAAATTTTTAGATTAGATCATAGATTAGCTTAATTCCATGTGATGCCTATGGATGAGATTTAATCGATTCACTCTTTTTGTTCTATAAAATATGCAGAAAATATGTTTCAGATCAATAACTTTTTTTTTAAAAATAAAAAAGAAAAAAATCATTCATTTAATCCATGTATTTTCATCCAACGAATTATAAAATCAATCAATTATGCTAACAAACAAATAATACGTATATTATAAAATAGTAAAAAACTATACCAAAGCTCAAAAAGTAATTGACTTATCTTGCCAATGCATTTACCGTGGAACTATGGTGTAATTCACTTATCTCGCTTAAAGCATCTCTAATGTAACAGTCAATTACTTTTATTTGATGGTCACATCAGAAAAAATGAAAAGAATTTAAAAAAAAAAAAAAAAATCTTCTCCAATGCTAATGTTTATTTGATCGTCTAGCTGACGTGTCAATAGACAATGTCTAACAGGTTTTCTACTTTTGCTAGACATTATCTACTTTAAAGTTATTGCATGATTGATTATCCATTCAATTATTACATTGGATGTAGTTAAAAGTGAACCTCCATAAATAAACAGTTAGCCATGTATTAGAGATGTTTTTATGCACTTACCATGTAACTGTGGGTTACCATATGCCATTATGCTCCCATGAAAAACATGGAGAAAATTTATTTAGCCACAGATTTTATAAAATATTAGTATTCCATCCATATATTTATACGTATATGTCTATATTTAATTCATTTTGTTCAAAATTAAACGAAATATAAGATTAAAAGATTTTATAAATTATTTTTACAGCATATAAAAATGAAATACCAATATTAATTATATAAAACAAGGGAATCAATAACTTTTTTTTTTCCCCTAAAAAAAATAGACTTGCTACCTACTCATTGTATTGACTATTAACATACCAACCAATAAAATTTTAATCCCAATGAGACGGTAACAAATGAGAATCATAAAGTTGATAATGTAAAATAACTAAATATAGACATGTATTTTTGCATTACAAAGTCAAATTAAAAAAAAAAGATCACTAAACAAGAGTATGATTAAGGAAGTGGACATTAGTGTACTTTTCAGAAGAAATTTCCAAGCGTCTTTTGGTTGCAAAACGACACAAGCTAATTTAAAATGGAATACAGATGGCTATTATTTATGTATAATGGTCTATTATAGAATGCGACCCGCAGATAATAGAAACCAGAGCTGCAAAATACTAAACTTTTTCATTTCATTTTCTAAATTATCAAATATCTTAATTTGGTACAAATTACACTTATTAGGTTAAATTACAGAGCATTAAACAGACCATCATCGAAACAAAACGAAAAACCTGTTCTACATATTCAGTCGTTTGAGTAGCAATTAGTTGTCTTGTTACTTGCTCATAAAACACTAAAAACTTAAAATTTAGGGGGATGATTAACCTTTTATAAAAAGTTACATAAATCTATCAAAAAGGAAAAAAACTACGTATACAGCAAAAAGCAGTCTTAAACACTATTTATTTTACCAAATGCTAAAAAAACATTGCATTCTGATCAAAACGCTAAAAACTAACACCAAAAGTTGTTGTCCAGCACATGCTTAGAGAGTGTTTGACATTACTTTTAAGCATTTTTTAACTTAACAGTCATTCATTTACATGTTTGTTTGGACTTTTTTCTTTTTTCTTTTTTTTGGCTTTTAAGTTATTTTTACAAAAGCAGCAAAATGCAGCTTTTTATAAGACATAAGGAGAAAAGCACAAGCAACCAAACACCCACTCAGTAAAATCCAACAAAGACACACCACTTGCATAGTAGAACATACTTTAACATTAAAAATTAGGAAATAAATCATTTCTTTCAACAACAATCTTAAGGCTAGCGAGGGGATTGTTGTATAGACAGATCAAAAGATTAAAAACAGCTATTGTTTAATCTAAAAGCATATATGAAATGGAAGAAGAAACAACTACTACTTTCGACAATTGCTGGAAACGTTCTCAACCCAGGAAAATGAAAAGAAAATAAGCTTATAGATGTTCCATTAATTCACAAACAAAATGTATCATAAGTCAAATTACTAACCCAGATTGCGTTTTGAACATTTTTCACCACCAAGTATAATTGCTTCAGAGCTGTCTCACCTCTACTTTTTCAGTTAGAGTTTATGATACTTCATGAGAAACATGTGGCCGAGAGTGGACTGTCACCAATAAACACCTTCGATGACTGTATGATGCTTGTTCTAGCTATTTCAAGGTTTGTGGAGCTTGAAGCCAAAAACTCTAGGAACATAGTTCTGCATTGGCTTTGAGGGCTTCAAGTGCCCGTATGTCATCTGAAAAAAGTGGGGAAATGTTGCTCCAAAATAAGCTCCATCGATGTCTAGATTATGTCAAGGCAACTGTAATATATGCTTTCTAAAGAGAGAAGGATTTAAGAAGACAAATAGTGCAAGACTAAACTCCAAAGAAACCGATTCATCGTACCACAAACTCATCAATAAGCAAAATCACTTCAAAAGAATGCTCACATGAGATCAAGATGAAAAAAAATTTTAAGGTTAACAAAGAATGATGGAAGACAAAGCAGAGAAATTTTGGCAAAATAGAAGGATACTGCCTTGATATTTTGAACGAGGGTAATATATATCTTCACATTTTGGACAGTAGATTTTAACAGTGCTGCAACGAGGTATATCTGATTGACCAACTGGAAGGCATGGCTGGCCACAGCAGTATACTCTTGGGCATCTCCCGAAGTCACAATTTTTGTACTTTTCCAACTGTGAAGATTTTATGAACAAATAGGCATAATCAATATTAGCAATATAAATTTGAAAAAGGAAAAAAAAAAGCCAACAAGTTAGTTACCATTGCAGACATTCCCTTGCTAGTCAGTATGTAGCGCACATGGATTAGACCATACAGCATCTCTGCTGCAGACTCCACCAGCTCATTCTGTTCTTCAGTAAACATATCTCCTGAGAATTGGGAAATCCACAAAACATAAAAGATCACACACGAGCAAATGACTAAAGAGGAATTCCTAAACTCCATCACATCTTGTCCAATCAAATAATTTTATAACTTCAATGATGTTCAAAAATAAATAGTCCCACGTTTTAGTTTCAGTATCCTCCTTTTCAAAGCTTCTATATTCAGAACAAAAAGGAAAAACAGAACTAACGAAAATGTACAATAAAATCTCATGCAACAAATGACTTACCGAACAGATGGCAGATACATAATGGTAAAGAAGGAATAAAGAGGAATAACCCGCAAGGGTGACCAATCATTCCTTAAGGGAAAAGGAAATATAAAATGACTGAGAAGATTTCACTTATTCACTTTATTGCATTAATCAGTAAGCCTAGACAGAGTATAGTTTCCACGCTGATAGAAAAGTAATAAGAATGTTAAGATTCACCTAAAAAGGGTAAAGAATAACTGAGAAAATGTATCTTGAAGTCAATACTACTTTGTCCATAAATCTAAATTAAAAAGATTATCCCTGCACTGAACTGAACTGTAAGGCAGTGGAAAAAGAAGTAGAATTCTACACGAATCAAATGTCCAAGTTACTACAATAAAATGCTTACCATGAGAGGATTCAACATCCAATATCAAGTCAAGTGCATAATCGTAATATGGAACTTGACTGCTTAAACCACAAAGATTAAAATCATCCTGAATATACTCATCATCAACTTCACAGAAAAACTCGTTTCCTCGCAAATTGCAGAACCATGAAATCCAAGATGTGTCATCACCCTCAGAACCACTCACATCAGATTCTTCACTATCAGTCTCCGATTCTTCTGCAGTGAATTCAAACGAAGTTAAAGCAAATACACCATAAAACATAGATTAATCATTCCTACTAAAAGCAATTTCAAATGCAATGTCGGGACAATAAGTAAGCATTATAACAAATTGGAGCTTTTTTCAGGCTCAAAATGATTCCAACAAGAGGTAAAACCATTTTCTATCAAAAGCGTCACATAGACAAAGCAATCATCAAACCAACAACAAATTTACCATCAGAGCATTTGTTCTTGGAGAGAGAATCAGAGCGATGATCGAGCTGAGATTTATTACCCATAGAAGTGGAAGGAACATTCGATCTTTCTTTGTCCTTACTGTTCAACGCCCGGGAAGTTGAAGGGGAGGACTTCTCAAGATGCTTGTCCAGGGCATCGTTTATGCGCTTTCGCTCGATCTCCGGCCTCGGTGAACCGCCACCAACTCCTCCTCCTCCTCCTCCTCCTCCTCCTCGATCCTTATTATACATAATTCCCGTTCTGTCGAGTTTCAAAAGCACGGCCTTTTGGGCAAAGTTTCAAATTCTGAGAGCTAACATGCTGAGTAAACCCTAATCTCGAGGAAACGAGGGTTTTGGTGGATTGAATATTGGGGAGAGATCGAGCAAAGGAAAACACAGATTCAGATAATGGCAAAAAGAGATTGATTGGAAGGTGAAGATTTATCATAATTCATCACTCAGTATTTGTATTTTAAATCAAAATAGTATTAAGATTCCTGATACTTGCCATTTTAAACCTACTATACTCCTCATCCCATCTAAAAATAGCTCAATTTTTTTATTTCTTGAAAATAATTCTTTTAGGGAAATAATTTAATTTTTTCTTTAACATATACAATTTTCACTTATTTTTTATTTATTTCAATCTGTTATTTGTTTTCTACTAATTGATTATTAAAATTACAAAAAATTTCTATTGTGTCAAATTTTTTAATATAATAGTAATATATCCCAACGTTTAAACTTTCAATTTCAATTAATTTAAGTAAATAATATTTTTAATGTTAAATTATAATTCATTAATATATGTATAGATATACACCGATATATTTACAAAGAGAGATATTTAATTAACTTTTATAAATGAGTAATAATATTTTCAAAGCAGATATTTTTAATACCAGAGCACATATTTAATTTCGGACAAAATTAATATATCCATATAAATAAGTACCAAATAGTATTGGATTAATGGAATTTGAATTGATTAAATTAAAATGAACATTATGAATGTATTTAAAATGACTAATTTAAAATTTAAGTTCTTCAAAATATAACAAAATAGTTTTACAAGTAAACTAAACAATTTTGTATAATTTAATCGCTCAAAGAGAATTATTAATTATACAAAATTCATTGTAATGAAAAACAAGCTTGCATTTGTGCATGGGAAAGGTAGATAGATTCAAAATTAGGTAAAAGGAATATTAAAGAGATCTGAAGCCTTGTGGTGCATTTCCTGTATGAACATAATGCAGAGGCAAGGAATAAAAGATCCACAAGAGAGTCGTATGATCTAAAACCATATAAGAAAAAACGAATAAGAAACAACACAACTGCTACTTTTGACGATGCTGGAAACAATTCTCGACCCATAAAAACAAAAATAAATAAGCTTACAAACGCTCCCGTTAACTTCACAAATACAATATAAGATCATATGTCAATTTTGAACATTTTTTCACCACCAAATGAATCGTAAACTCTTCAGAGTTGTCTCACCTTTTACATTTTTTCCAGTTAGAATTTGTGATACATCAAGAGAAAGACTGCTGGAGTGTAGACCTAAGCAAATAAACACCTTTCAGGATGGACTGTAATTCTTGTTCTAGCTATGGTCAAGGTTTGTGGAGCTTGAAGCCAAAAACTCTAGGAACATAGCTCTGCATTGGCTTTGAGGGTTTCAGGTGCCCATAAGTCATCTGAAATAAGTGGGGAAATGTTGTTCCAAAATACGCTCCATCAATGTCTACTTAATGTCAAGGAAACCATTAGGCACAAGACAAGAGGTCGATTGAACTCGAAATGAAGAGATATACCATACCATAAGCTCATCAACAAGCCAAATCACTTAAAAGGAATGCTCACTTGAGATATCAAGGAGGGTAAGAAATATTATAAACATTAACAAAGAATGTATGCAAATAAAAGCACGTGCTAACAAAGTGCAGCTAAGACTTCTCCAACCAGAGAAATTTTGGCATAATAGAAGAAGGATACTGCCTTGATATTTCGATCGAGGGTAATAAATATCTTCGCACTTTGGACAGTAGATTTTAACAGTGCTGCAACGAGGAATGTCTGATTGACCGACTGGAAGACATGGCTGTCCACAGCAGTAAACTCTTGGGCATCTCCCAAAGTCGTAATTTTTGTACTTCTCCAACTGTGTGCAAGTAGCAGCTAAATCAAAAAAATAACGATGGAAAACAGAAAAAGAAATAACAATAATAACCTAACAAGTTATTTATTTACCATTGCAGACATTCCCTTGCTGGTCAGAATGTATCTCACATGGATTAGACCATACAGCATCTCTGCTGCAGACTCCACCAGCTCATTCTGTTCTTCAGTAAACATATCACCTGAGAACATGAACAATCCACAGAACATAGCAAATCAAGCATGGAGCTAAATTTTTGTCAAAGTATCCTGCTTTCCAGGGCTACTATATTCAGAGCAAGAAGGGGGAAACAAACAAAGTAAATAACTTTGAATGTGAATCCATAAAATATTAGTTTCAAGCAAAAAATGACTAAGGCAGACAGCATATACCAGAATGGTAAAGAAGAAATAAGCTATAACTCACTCATAGGTCAGCTTAACCAATAACTAATATACTACTAAATATTAGCCATTTTGAGTCAAGGGTTACAAATCACTCCTTTGAGAAATATGAGATTATTTCACTTGCTTTATTGCATAAATCACTAAATCCTAGAAAGAGTATATTTTCTGTGCTAATGGAAAAGTAATAAGAAAGTTGAATTCCATCAAGAATGGTATAGAATAAGGGATATTGGAAAAACGAGCAGAATTCAACATGCCAACACAACAGTATGGATTTAGAAATGAAAGGTACTAATTGAAGAAAATGGTTACCATGAGAGGATTCAACATCCAATATCAGGTCAAGGGCATAATCATAATATGGAACTTGACTGCTTAAACCACAAAGATTAAAATCATCTTGAATATACTCATCATCAACTTCACAGAAAAATTCATTTCCTCTCAAATTGCAGAACCATGAAATCCAAGATGTGTCATCACCATCAGAACCACTCACATCAGATTCTTCACTATCAGTCTCCGACTCTTCTGCAGTGAATTCAAACATGTTAGATCAAATAACCTTAAATTAATCATTCCAGGCCAAAGCAACTTTTCAAATGTAAAATCTTATACATCAATTTTCAATTAAAAGCATCAATTAAACCAAAAACCCTTAAAAACAAAATTACCATCAGAGCATTTGTTCTTGGAAAGTGAAGCAGAGCGAGAATCACGATGATCGAGCTGAGATTTACCGGTAGAGGTAGAAGGAACAGACAATCTCTCTTTGTCCTTACTGTTCAAGGCCCGAGAAGTAGAAGGAGATGACTTCTCTAGATGCTTGTCCAGGGCATCATTTATGCGCTTACGCTCGATCTCCGATCTCGATGAACCACCAACAACTCCTCGATCCTTATTATACATAATTTCCGTTCCCTCGAGTTTCTATTGTACGGTATTTTGGATAAAGTTTCAGACTTTGAGAACCAACATGGTGACAACAAAAGGATCAAAGACAGAAAAACAAATGCAGAGTAAACCCTATCCTTGAGGAAATAAGGGTTTAGGCAGAGTGAAGATTGGGGAGAGATCGAGCAAGGGAAAACACAGATTCAAAGCATTAATGGCAGGAAGAAGATTGATTGGAGGGTAAGGTTTGAAAGGAAAAGACGGTGAAAACTAGGGTTTCGTATATGGGAGATTCACGCGAGCTCCTCTATGTCCTCTCTGTCCTCTTGTCTTCTTGTCTTTTGATTTTTAATTTTCCATTTTTTCAGCAAAAAGAAAAAATCTACGAGTACTTATTTCTTGTTGGGCTTTGTAGGCTCTGGCCCAAACCAAAATACGTAATGCCAAAGTGGAGAGGTAAATGAGCGAGTAAATGGGAGGTTGGCTCGCGAAAAAACTTGTTCAAATTCTTTCATTTAACTAAACGAGTCAAACTCAAACTCTGTTTGCAAACTTGTGAATGAACACGAACATACTCAATTTAAATGTTTACAGTCTCTTTTCAGCCTATTTTGTCTTGCAAAATAACGAATTTTAAAGCTAAGATTTGAACAAACGAGCTTACAAACATAGCTCAAACATACTTATATATAAACAAGTGGAGTTCAAACAAACTCAAGCCTAGAAAGACCTTAAAATAAGTTGAGTCCAAGCATGGCACCATTTGGATCAGTTCGTTTACAACCTAAAAAGTAAAGCGCAAACTCCCACACTTATAGTGCAGTAATTTTAACTTTATCATGTCGAACTCCAAATTTTTTCTCCAAACTCGAGTTTGAGTTTGATTCGAGTCTGAGAATCATGCTTAAGTTTAGCTCATTAATTAATAGTAAAGTTCAAGCTCTGCTCAATAAGTTTAAATGTATTAGAGTCAAGTTCAAATATGCGCTTGATATAAGTCATTTTTCAATTTTATTAATATTTATACATAAAATTAGACTCGCGAAACATGCTCGATAAAGCCAAATTTGCGAACAGTTCAATAAAACAGATTTGCGAGTTAGTTTGTGAGCCAAGCTCGAGATTGAGTTTCATTCGATTATCTTTTGAGACAAATTGCAAAACAAAAAAAATTATGGAGCCAAGCGAATAGTTTGGATGGGATCGTTTACGGTCCTACCCACCTCAACTCTTAAATTTATACTTCTATAAATTGATGTAATGTAGCATTTATTATTTCTAATGACATTGCAATGGCACTTTCCAGAGGTATAAATCCGTCAATATAGAACGAAAACGACACTCCATTCCAATTTCATTTCAACACCAGCAGTTGATCCGTTTTACATTTGTTTACATTACAACTAACTTGACTCACTATAATAACATCATCATTATATTCTTTTCATAATTTGAAAAGTCACAATAATACAAAATTTTTATTTTCATATCCTTTATAGAAAGGGGATGAGTCCAATTTAAAGAGGATGGAGCAAATTTTAGATATTGAGAACAAAATTAATTATCAAACTTAGTAACATGCTTATGTTTTGAAAAAATTGTATTTTGAAGCTAAAAGGAGAATTGATCTTCATACATATTCTGAAGTTAAATATGCATTTAACACTAAAGTTTTGTGGGCGTTTGGCATTACTCATGCTTTTCTCATTTTGGCTTTAAAAAAGCACTTATAAATAAGCAATATTTCCCTTTTTTTTTTAAAAAAATCTTAAAAGCTAAAAAAAACACACAATCAAACAGATAAACGACTGACTTTTAAAATAGAAAATGCTTAAAAGTTACTTAAAAACAATGCCAAACAGGCAAACACCCTTTATGTGCCCGAAAAAGAACTAAAATTCTTAAAAAGATAATAAATAGCGTTTCAGAATGACACCTATCAAAATGCAAAACATACAAGGAATAGAACAATGAACAGGGCTAGTAAGATATGTATATGATGTAGCAGTTTCACTATATAATTTCTCCTATTAAAAGAGGATCAAATCATTGAAGAACTCTGTCCCTTAATCGCCAAGCAATCGGCTTCTCCTTAAGTTGTGTTTTTGGATTGTTATAATAAGTGAAATGGTAACGGTCATCATCATCTCCTCTAAATTTGAAGACAGGTTAAAAGGTTATATCTAAATTTTAGAGATCACAGATCAAAAGATGAAAACCTACTGTCACTAATTCACAATCTAATAATGTGCATATTTTTTTCAAACAAAAATGAAAATATATACAATTATTAAACACACCAAACAGCTTCTTTCCTGAAATTTAACTCTATTACACTACTAAAAAACATGAGCACCAGAGCAAGTGCTAAAAAATCTCAGTGACAGAAAATATTGAGATCTTAGCTAATAGCTACTGGTGCACGAACGCTCCAATAGCTTTGAATCCAAGGGCCAATAATGGTCTAAACATTTATTTGTAAACAAAAGATATCATAGATATTGGAAACTAAAGTTTGGTTCTAAATTTGCATTGCAATCCAACAGAATACAAAGAAAAGATGCCGCTTTTGTATACAACTCTAGCTTTATTTATTTGTTACCTGCAAGGAGATCTACACAAATGTGCTTACGAAAACAAGGACCTGCTCCTGTTACGTTCCAACCGAGCTTCCCTCTGTAAAAAATAAAGTAAGAAGTGAAGAAATAAGTACAAAAACAATTTCCACTGGTTCAATGAAAGTTTTCTAATGGAAATGAGAGAACAATACACAGGACAGGAGTATAATGCACGCAAGCCTACCTCTCTTTTCTTGCATTCCTTGTAAACATCAAAATGTTCTTGGCATTTACTTTTGTCTGAACTAAACTTTTCCAAGCCTGTAAATTGATTGTATTAAAGTATGGCCAGAAATGTATGGAAAAGGTCAAAAAAAAAAAAAAAAGGAGTTTAAAGTAAAACTACATGGCAAGTTCCAGAACTAACACAATTGAATACTCACTGCAAAAAAGCAACTGAGTCAAGAGATTTTCTTTTCTTTTTTTTTCTTTATCATTTGACATAAACACAAGGAACCTCAGACTACCTGAAAGGGCTACATAAATCTTAAGATTTTAATCATCACTGAATTTAGTAATTTGATTTTACACTAAATAGTAAATCCCAATCACTAGAACTTTAGGATGGCAAGAACTGAAGGTAGAAAAAGTAACAGATTCAAAAATAGTTCGAACTAGAACATGATGTAGAACAAACTAAACCCAAAAAATAACACTTTAGACCTTCTTATGAATCAGATGAACTGATGAAAAATTTAAACTGGATTTAGACTCAAACTGATCTTCAGAACACATACTACGAGTGGCTAGCAAGAATTGGTACATTTTGGGATGCAACGCTACAATGAAAATTCCCCAAAACCAACAACATATACCAATTTATTCAATGAAGAGTATGCGAAAATCATATAAAATTACATATGCGAAAATTAATGCCTCCGAATTCGATTCTGAATACAAATTTTTGTATTTCTAAATTATTTTCTCCCAAATTCAACCAAAAAGCATAAACCAAAGCAAAATCGATGAAAAAAGAAGGTAGAGCTTACATTTGAGGGAGGCAGCGTATTGAGGATAACATTGCGAATCGGAGATTCTAGCTGCACTTGGGTATGGCGGTGTTGCGTCTTTCGATCCCATCCTCTCTTCTTTTGTTACAGTGGTCGTCGTCTTCTCTCTTTCGACTTCTGTTATTTGAGTTTATCTTGCAAATCAATCTCGATAAACTACAAGTCGTTTGTAATGTCGCTTCAAGTGGGCTTGAGATTAATTTGGATTTTGAGGAATATAGTTCATCAAGCCTAATTCGGAGCTTCGGCCCCGTGATAAGTGAATTCAATTGATTGAAACTCAATTTTCAGCCTGGAAACCAAACCAACTGTGAATTTGGAGTCTAACATCTCTATTACTGCTTGGATTGCTAAATTTTAGTTGTCACCTAAAGTAAAGTGGAAGTTTATTAAAAAAACTCTCCAACCCAATTCTTTATTTAATATGTGATGGAGATATGTAATAGACATTGCCCATCGCAATCTCTGTTTTTAGTATGTTAAATAGATATCGTGACTCAGCATTTTTTCGTTGTGCGTTACCTATTTATGTTTTCTATTTTGTTTCGAGCTCAAACCTTTCTCTCGCGAAAGAATGATGGCACAATATATATTTTTGATTTCTCATCCGACGGAAAATCGTGAATTTTAGAAACAAATCAATCCTGAAAGAAGAGCCATATCTGAACCTTGTGAAAGAGGTCAATCAAGGTAAATCATTTTTTGTATTCATTGCATTATTAAATCCCTTTCTCATCTTTTTTCTTTCTTTCAGAGATAGGGATTCGTTGCATCATCGAATCATTTTCTCATCTTTTTTCTTTCACATATAGGGATTAAAACGTTTTGAAGGAATTTAACTAGGGAAATTTTACGAGGTACCACTAATATCTACATTAGAATTTATATTTTTCATTAAACTTTGATTTACTTGAATTTGAAAGTTTTATGGTATGTTAGGGCATATACTGGACTCTGGAACTGTGACATTTTATTTAAAAGTCAAGCATGATTTAACAACATATGACTCCATAAATAAGTGATCTTTTCAATATAATAATCAAATTCCCAGTTTAGAAATGTTTACACATGCATCACTTCGAGATTTATAATAAAAAACATATGCATCACTTTAAGTCCAAATGAAATTTAGAAAACTAAATGAAGTTGGCAAAATTTTGTGAAGCATAACTAGTTTAGACAGCACGAAATATTGTAAATATCTTGGTTTGTTAACAAATCTAGCAATAGTAAACTAAAAAAAAAATTATATTGTCGGAATGTCTAGCAATTTTTAATGTTATTCATCAATTCAAAGAAAAGTAAATGCCAAAAGAAGAGTTTACCATAATGTAGCTCTGCCATGGCAAAACAACCTTAGTAGTCCAAATTGTCAATGCCATCAAAGTATTTGTCTCTATACTTTTTAGTTCCTAAGTTGAACACATAGTCTTCCCAAACACTGCATGAACAAATACTTATAATGAAAACTTAAGTATATTATTATTTATTGTTAAAAAAAAATTATTTTATTATTTAGTTTAGTACTAAAATAGCTATGCACCACTAGAAAAAGCCTGCTAAAATTAGTTTCAGCGCATTGATGTTCAATTTAATGTTTTTGAAAATATAAAAGTTCATAATATATGTTTCTTAGCCTCCATTTTGTTGATATACTTCTGCTTATAAAATAAATAATATATGTTTCTTTGTAAATTATAGATTGGGATGAATGTAGTTTTTTTTTAATAAGCTTTAATGATTTGAACTGGTGTGAGATAATGTTTTATTATTTGCTTGGTTTGTATCTTTCAATAATATGTTTATACTATGTAGGTATATATTTATTTATGGAGTCGGAAGAACCTAATACTTTTCTACAATCGTAAGATTCAGTTAATATCCAAAATGGCAATATTTTTCCACATACTCCTACGCCACAAACTACTCGCCCTATACAATTACTGAATCAATTTGCTCACTTACCATATAATTTCAATCCCATTAGTGTTCCATATCCTTCATATGCTAACCACTCTCTTACTCATGCATTCTCAACAATCCATTTAACTATAAAACTACTAGAACATCCAAATGACCAAACAATAAAAACAAGGTCACTAAAAAATTGAGTAACTCTCAATCTTTTTTTAGTAATAAGTATTCGACAAAAGCTGAAAATATTGCATTAACAAAAGCATGGTTGCATATTTATGTTGATTCTGATATTGGAAATAACCAAAAAGGCACAACTATGTGGGAACGTATTTTTCAACTATGGTGGGAGAATTTAGGCATGAAAGAATCAAATCAATTTCTTTTAGTTGCTCCCACATAATTGAAAATACTCCCACATAGTTCTATTAAAATATGCTAAATCAGCCAGAATTCATTGTTATAAATTTGATTTTTCCTAAAATAATAATAGGAGTTTTGACATAAAAAATTATTACATTAGCGATTTAGAAAAATATTTACACATTATAAAAACATCATATTTTTTATAAATAATTTTCAAATAACCATTTTCAATTACAAATAAAATATAAATAATTTATAAATATATTATAAACAGAATGAATATAACTATTTTAATAGTTAAAAATTAAAATATAAATATTTTAAGAATTAAAAATATAATTCGGCTAAAAATTATTTTTAAATTTAAAAACTGGACATTTTTCTAATATCAGCCTAAATAAATACTAATCTCCCATTAGTTTGTAGATAGTTGCCTTATAATTAAGTAAGAATAATTTTGTAGAATTACCCCAACATTGTAAAATTGCCATTAAATTCCAGTGATTTTTAAAAGTTTCAGTTCATAGAAAGTTCACCATAACACGAGTTACTTACCATTAAATTCTAAGATTATGAAATAAAAAATCAGATTAAAATTCACTAGAAACCATAGAGCATTTTAGAACATAATACCAACTAATAATACCTCATATTGACACACAATGCCAATGTGGCGCCTTAAAAGATTTTGAAATCAATTTTCATAAAAAATGAAGAGCTTTGCTACATAATGGAATGCTATTCCCTCTTTTTTTTTAATTAAACCGTTGATCGTCTATATGAATATCGAGATCGAATACAGTGGGTATGAATTTTTAGATTTTGATTTTGTATTTATAAATTAGAGGACTACAAATTTAACGGTAAAATTTATTCTGTGTATAATTTAAATTGAGAATTAAATAAAAAATTAAAAAAAAGGGCAATTGAATGACCAAAGTATTACGGAAAAATGAATTCTTGGCTTTTTGCCTCTCTGACAGCTCAAATTATAAAGTGATTCCAAAGTCTTTTTCTTCCTCGCGAAAAAAGCTTATATGCTAGAAAAAATTGAAGTCCTTTTTTCCCTTTCTCTCTCCATCTCTCTAACTATAAACAAGTAGCATATAACATAACATCAAAACCATCCCAAAATTGTCTCGGAAAAAAATACAAATGACTGCTCCAACAGCCACAACAACAAAATTCATCAAATGTGTGACAGTTGGAGATGGAGCTGTTGGAAAAACATGTCTTCTTATCTCCTACACTAGCAACACCTTCCCTACTGTAATTTTCGCTTGCTTTCTCTTCTTTTACATTTCGGTTTCTTCTAGTAACACAATTCTTCTTCTTCTTCTTGTTCTTGACAGGATTATGTTCCTACTGTATTTGATAACTTCAGTGCTAATGTTATGGTGGATGGAAAGACTGTAAATCTGGGTCTTTGGGATACTGCTGGTACTCTCTCTGTCTCTTTCTCTACAATTCTTGATCTTTTTTTTCAATTTTCTTGATTATTTATTTAATTAAAATTCAACACAAAGGGAAAAATCTTTCCTTTTATCAAAATGATCTGAAAATGCATTGTTTCATTTGTTGAATTGGGTCGAACTTTTTGACTGCTTTGTTTGTCTGGTCACCGCAAAATAAGGTGAAATTGAAAAAGCTTTAGCCTTTTGAAAATGGCTGATGATACAATTACCATTACAACCCCAATTGCTTCACAAGTTTCTTTCTTTTATATATATATTCTTCTTCCTTTCTTCCCCACTTTTTCGCTGTACAATTATATAAATTGAAGAATTTAAAATGGAAAGCATATGAAAATGATGGTTCATATACTTTTCCCAAATTAAAATAACAAATAATCATTGATTTAATGTCCTTAAAAATGGCTGCTTGAAATGTAATTAACAACCACTTTTACTTACATTATCTTAAAAAACAAAATTAATTGTTTTATAAGTTTTGAGGATTACCATGATCCCTGACAATCAAAACGACTCTGTTGGAGCTTGTATTCTGCTATTGCTAAAGACTAATTATGAGTTTATAACAATAATAACTCAGATTAGTAATTAGTAATTTTGACATTAATTAAGATTAAGCAAAAACTAATGCAGGTCAAGAGGATTACAACAGGCTAAGACCTTTAAGTTATAGAGGAGCAGATGTTTTCATTCTGGCATTTTCTCTTATCAGCAGGCCTAGTTATGAAAACATATCGAAAAAGGTAGTATATATGAAGATTATAAATTTTCTCATTTTATTTTATTTTACATTGTTTAAATTCATCTTATAGGTTTAATTTATACATTTTTCTGAATCATTTTCTTGTTTCTTTTACTTTTTTCATGTTGGAGAAGTGGGTTCCAGAGCTCAGACATTATGGCCCATCAATTCCCATTATTCTTGTGGGGACTAAACTAGGTGAGATGAAACATTCTTTCCCTTGTTCTGTTAGTGGATGTCGCTTGCTAAGAACCTACTTTCCTTTGCTTAGTGATGAATTATAAGATTTTTCTGATATCTACTTGACTTTTAATGATGAAGTGGAAAGCATTTATGCATAAAATGAATAGAATTTAAATTTTTTTTCCCCTTTAAATGACAGATTTAAGAGAAGATAGACAATTTCACTTAGATTATCCAGGGGCATGCACCATTTCGACAGACCAGGTAGTACGCTTTCGATCTGCAAATTTCCACAAGTCCATAAAAATTTGCTAAATTAACTGATAAGCTATCATTTATATATATGATCTTTTACTTTATTTTGTGCTTTTCAAATATTGAAGAAATCTCTTCTATTTACAGGGTATAGAGCTAAAGAAACAAATAGGAGCAGTTGCATATGTAGAGTGCAGCTCTAAGACACAGCAGGTTTGTCTCAAGTATGCATATAATGGCTTTTTTTTTTAATCTGCGAAAATGTTAAAAACAAAGTGTGTGTGTATATATATATATGGGGTCAAAAGAAGCACTTGATTATAAGAGTTTTTCGACCTTTAATCGATTCCAACTTTGAATTTGCATCGAAAGCCATGGACTTTTAACTTTAGGAGCATATTTACAGCCTGGTTGAAACAGTTTTTGATTGTAAATGCAGAATGTGAAAACAGTCTTTGATGCAGCTATTAAGGCAGTTCTTCAACCTCCAAAGACCAAGAAGCAAAGAAGAAAACACAGGGTCTGCCTTATTCTTTAATCCATTTCCTATAACTATGGAGCTAAATTTCTTGTTTTTTTCTATTCTGTTCCTCTGTGCTGCCTTTTCATTTTGATTTTGCTCTTTTGTAAACTGATACAATTCTTGCATTGTATTTGATGGGTGATGTGATTTTTCTGTATTGTGTCAATCATTGTAATTGAAAGAAGTGGAAAAGGTTTGTGAATATGATGCAATTCTAACAGGACAGGAGAAATTATCCCGTAAATAAAACTTATTTTGATTTCTTGCTCTCAACTTTGTACAATGATTTATAAAACCATTGGCAAACGCAAGTATAATCTGTTTCTATGGTCGACCCCGACTTGTTTAAGACTAAGACTTGTTGGTGTTGTTGATCAATTTAGTTTGATATATAACACGTGTGGTGTGGCCATTAGCATAGGCTGGTTATATGGAAAGCAGAAAGTTGGCATGTTTCAACTACTAATTACAGGATTTTGGTTAATTAGTCATACAATTAAGAACTATAACACCTAACCGCTCAACAACCCTACATTTTATATACATACATACAAGTGATGTGATGCTCTATCTTCATATACGTACATACAAGTGATGTGATGCTCTATCTTCCTCAACCAATGCTAATTTTGTATGAGTTCACCGTTTTCTACTTGTAAATTTTAGCTGGTTTGTAATTTTAAAGGATTAAAGTTAATCAAACAATAAACATTATTAGTTTAGATGCAGATTATTAATATTTTAGGCACTAGCTCTTAAAGATTCGTACTTGATATAGAGCTTGAACGTTTGACTCTGCATCACACTCACAGGAAGTCTTGTGAGTTGACCAACTTCGTTTGATTTGATGAGACAAATAATTATTGCTCAATTAATTATTAAATAATTGAGTTGTAGGGCAGTTTAGATTCTGCTTTCTAATTTAGAAAATATATTTTTTGTTTTTTTTTTGGACAATTGATATTAAAATTTTACAATAATTTTATTTTTATTTTTTTTTATCTGTTGATATGTGCATTTTTATTTCTTTTATTTCATAGTATTAGATATTTGACTACATTATTTTTACTGTTTGTATTTTTTATTAATTGTAAAAGTAAAAATGAAAAAATATAAATTAATATATTATTAAAATTCAAAAAAAAATTATATGTACGAATATTCAAAAATCAAACTCCGTAATTTTCAATGTTTTGATTCGAGACTTTCAAGAATCACCCAAATCTTGATTTTTTTTTTAATTTTTTTTTGAATTTTATATTCAATTGTCTATTATGAGACCCGAGATAAATTCTAGTGGATCACAATTTGCGGATATTAACTCTATATTATAAACTAAACACAAAATAATTTAGACCATCGAATTTATAGTTATGCAAATTTTATGATACATAAGCAAATTTTGTAAACTGTAACCTAATAAAATTGATATTGCATCTCAGTACAGACAACCAAACATCAAATTAAAAAAAAAAAAAAAAAAAAGGCCTTTTGATATGGGTCCCGAACAGAGAGCTGTAACCTTGCTCAATCAAAATAAGCTTATATATTACTTTTCTTATTTTTGGGAAAAAAAATGTAGGCTTATATTTGTGAACCAATAGAATACTTTTTTTTTATTTGGTCAAAGTGTTTTTTTTTTTTTAATTTCAAATACTTATTATTATTGTCCATTGAGGGGATTATTATTAGAATTTTAAAATCGTGTATAACACTGAATTTGATTACCATGAAAATTAATTCACAGTATAATCCGCAATTCACGAGTTGATTTTTGAATTGTCAATGGACTTCTCAATTCAAAAACCTATATATATATATATATATATATATTTATACTCCTTAAGAACAAATAAATGAAGTCATTCCATTTTAGACCAAACCTGTGTATATTTCTATATAACATCACAATCGCATTCAATGAACTCATTTTCCATAGTCTTCTTCTACTTGTACCCATACCTAACCTAACCCTCCTTTCTCAACCTCCATTTCTTTCTTCAAACCCCAAATTTCTTCATTAAAATGGATTCATCAAGGAACACATCCAACGTTCTACTTCTTCTACTATTCCTTTCCTTTATCTCCGCCCTCTTTGTTTATCTCTTCATTTGGTCTCCTTCGGTTTCAAATCCATTACTCGCTTACCGTAACCATAGTAATCCCTGCCGTCTCGCCTCCCAATCTGCAACTGTAAGTATATCCTTAATTAATTATCTTTTAATTATGTAGTTTAATCATAATCAAACTCTTACGTGTATCAGTTTTTTTTTTTTTTTTACAGAACGACGGTAACGTTGATGAACTGGAACTCGCTTTACAAAAAGCTTCAATGCCTAACAGAACCGTCATTATAGCCGTTATCAACAAGGCTTATGTAGAACCGTCCGTTAAGTCGGAAACAACAATGCTGGATCTTTTGCTTGATAGCTTTTGGCTTGGAGAAGATACTAGGTCACTTCTTAACCATTTACTTCTAATCGCAACTGATCAAACGGCGTACGATCGCTGTATGTTCAAGCGGCTGAATTGTTATAAGTTGGAAACGGACGGCGTAGATTTCGC